>CM033729.1:31763655-32023217 GCA_019671005.1 Hibiscus mutabilis
CTTTTTCTTATACATGCACACCTTAGGATCTAATAATGCATCTAGAAAAGATAAAAGAAAAAATGGATAGGTTTGAATGTAAGTTTCTTTAGGGTTTATCTCGATAACCCTAATATAGCTCACTCGGTTTGATCTTGCGACTAGATCGGGTCAAAGGGTTACATTTGGTGGTATCAAAGCTAGGTTTTGACTGTTGGGAGATGGGTTATGGTTATTTGTATGATTGAATATGTTACTTGAAATGCACGTTGATTGAATTTGTGGAATTGAATTTGATATGTGTATGTTAGGAAGTTAAACCATGAGACACATTGCCTTATTACTACTTGAGTTAAATGATTTTGTTTTTAAACAAGAGTGACTTGGATTCTTGTTGTGAGTTGGCCTAATTGTTTTATTTTGTTGCATTATCATGTTTATACTCATATTTTTGATTATGGGACCAAGACGAGAGACTAGAGCTCACATGGGTAGCATTGTGGATACGCATAATGAAGAGTTGCCTCCTCCGCCACCGATTCCTCCTGCTGGTGTTGGAGTAGAGGGAAGTACACCTTACATACCACAAGTACCTATTTTTGGTGATATGGAACCTTTGGTGCAAGTAATGATGGGAGCTTTCTAAGAGGCCATGGCTGGAGTGCATGTACCTGGACCGATGCCTCCAGCTGTTATCACCAGGTTACCTCTGGAGCGTTTGTGTAGCTTGAGTGGTGTTGTGTTTTGAGGGTTGGTTCCTAAAGCAGCCAAAGAGTGGTTTCTAAGTACCAAAAGGATCCTTGGCCAGATGGAGTGTATGGATGTATGTAAGCAGGGATGTGTTGTATCGTTGCTCCAGGGTGATGCGTACAGCTGGTGGACAACTGTGATCACGGGAATTGAGCCTGCTAATGTTAAATGGGAGTTCTTCTATGAGGCTTTCAAGAAAAAGTATTTGGGAACTCGGTACAAGGATACGAAGAAGAGAGAGTTTATGGATTTGGAATAGGGAACATGTTTATTTTCGAGAATGACATCCAGTTTGTTCGGCTGAGTAAGTATGCTCCTAAGTTGGTTCCAGACGAGCGGGAGAGGTGTGATTGACTCCAACACGGGTTGATCAAGGAAGAAAAGTCGTACATGTTGGCCACCAATTATACTGAGTTTGATGTCATGGTGTCGCAGTGAAGGACATGGAACAGAATCTGGGTTTGTTTGTTCGTTCGGGGTTCTTCATCTAGGAAGATTAGTGTAGAGTTTAATGCTAGCCGAGATCGTTATAAGAGGCATAAAGATCGAAGGTACCATCCGGATCAAAGGTGGGGAGGATATGGTGCTGGACGTGGATTTTAGGGTCAGAATGCTCATGCTAGAGTTCCCGAGTGTAGGAGATGTGGCCGAAGGCATTTGGGAGAGTGATGGGGTGCTATACGCACTTGTTGGAGTTGTAGATCGAGGGATTATCTCCGTAGGGATTGTCCGTAGTTGGCGGATAGGGTTAGGGTAATACATGTATTGTTGGAGTGCAGAGAGGTTGTGACCGTGGTCATTTACAACGCAAGGATGATGGACAGAGAGTGGTAGCGTACACCTTGGCAATCCAGCCAGAGGATGGTGGACCGACAAATGGTTTTGCTCACCGTGCTAGAAGGAATGATACAAACATAATTGTAGGTACCTTTACCTTGCAGTCAATACATTTGTTATCTTTGATTGATTTTGGTTCTATGCGTATTCCTACATTTTGCACGAGCATGCATGTGTGTTGGATTTACCTGTTGAGTTGTTAGATGTTGGTATGTTGGTAACCAGTTCCTTTGGTGAGACGGTTATGTCTAGAAAGTTGTATAGGAGTTGTCCCTTGATGGTTCAAGGACATGTGTTTGAAGCTAATCTGATGGAGTTGTCGGTTCATAGTTTTGACGTGATTCTAGGCATGGATTGGCTAACACATCACAAGGCTGTAGTGGATTTTGAGGCTAAGCGGGTTTCTTTGAAACTTGCTGAAGATTACGAAGTTCTGGTTGTGGGCGAGAATGTCAGGTTCATGTCAGATATGGTCTCCGCGTTGGAAGCCCAGAGGTTGTTGGAGTTTGGGGGTCAAGCATACCTAGCCTGTGTTATGAATCCGAATATAAAGGAAGCGTGTGCTCAGGATATTCGCACAGTTTGCAACTTTTGATGAGTGTTTCTGAAAGAGTTGCCTGGTTTGCCGTCAGACAAAGAGGTGGAGTTTTTCATAGAGAGTATGCAGATACGGCTCTAGTTTTGATTGCTCCGTACCATATGGCACCAAAGGAGTTAAAGGAGTTAAAGACGCAATTGCAGGAGTTGCTTGATCGTGGGGTCATTCGTCCGAGTGTGTCACCGTGGGGTGCACTGGTGTTGTTTGTGAAGAAGAAGGATGGCACAATGAGGATGTGCATCGATTATCGATAACTGAACAAGTTGACGATCAAGAACAAGTATCCTTTGCCGGCGAATGATGATTTGTTTGATCAGTTTAAGGGTGCAACCATGTTTTCTAAGATTGATCTGTGGTCAGGATATTATCAGTTGAAGGTGAAAGATAAGGATGTGTCAAAGATAGCTTTTTGCACACATTATGGGCATTACGAGTTCTTAGTGATTCTGTTTGGTTTGACCAAGGCACCGGCGACGTACATTGATATGATGAATAGGGTGTGTTGCGCGTAATAAGTGCTACGTAAATGTGCAAGTATACACGTCGCAAGTTATAGTATAAAAGATATCGTTTCCACAGGGATTGGTGCCACTTCAAGGATCTAATCTCTTGCACTGTAAAAAGTAAAAACACAAGTAAAGGATTATCGGAGTTTAACTAATGACTAATCTAGAAAGCAATAAAGTAAAAGAAAAGATGAGTTCAAATGAGAGAGAGATAGGCCAGGTTATCGTGAGTTGAGGTGTGATAGCCGATTGGATCGTTTTGGTAAAAGTGTGCATGGGCAACTCAGTTGCCGTGGCAACTTGCACAACGGGGTTGCCTTGGCAACTAATTGATGGCTTGCCTGGGCGACTAGTTGGGCAACTACTTGGGCGACTGGGCAGCAACTTCAAGGTTTGGCGGAGCGTTCTTCAATGGTTTCTTCTTATCCCTAAGTCGAAACTCTAGCTACTTGTGCATGCCTTGATAATACATCCCTGCGTGAATCAAGGGTGAACAACAACCAATCTTGCACTCCTCTTAGCCGTTGAAATCCTTAACTTATTCCTAAGCCGGATTAATCTTCACCATCATTGGATTGAATAAAGATCATATTCATTCGTTTCTTGAATCTAACTCTCCCGATATTAGATAAATGGATGAAATCACGAGATCCTCTCCCAATTCACTCGCAAACAATAATAAGAATCAAGAATGAATAAACCTTGAAATAGAAAAGTGCAAACTCTTATTACCTAAACAAAAACCAATAGTTTCTCACAACCACAAAACACAATAACCATAGCCAAGTAAATTTAGTTCATGGCTAGGTTCCAAAGAAACACAAGATAAACAATCCCTAGAATGAACCCAATCGAACAAGGAAGAAAAGATGAAGAAGGAGGCTTGTCGAAATCCTCCTTGCCCTTGATGATTGTCGAAAATTCTCTCCTCTTGCCCTACTTGGACTTGTCGAAATTTCCCACTTGCTCTCTCTATGCATCTTGTCGAAATCTCCTTGATATTTATAGGGCTAGGCCAAAGTCCTTCTTTGAGGAGGAGTTTGAGTTGGAATTAAATTATCTTTAAAGAATATAATTCTTTATTATAATTTTTTTCCTATTAGAACTTCTCCTATCTTCTTGGAATTTAATTCTTCTTTAATCTCTGCTTGGCAATCAAATTCCTTTGGGCTTGGGCCTTGCTCCATGTCATCTTGGGCTTGTAAAATCATGAATTTCGACATCCCTAATGCATTTAGTTTTTTTGTCGACAAATGTCATGGCAACTGGCTCGGCGTCTCCTTCATGCATTGCCCTGGCATCTAGCTCGGCATATCCTTCATACATTGCCCTGGCAACTAGCTCGGCATTGCTTTGGCAAGTGATCCTGCACATACACACACAAAGCACACCAAAGCAACATCTTTTCCACAAAAACTACCAATTTATGTAATCAAGCTCAACGATGGAAGGAAACATGGATTAATGCATGAATGGCTAACTATGCAACTAATATGAGCCTAAGTCTAACAATAATATGAGTAAAAAGGGTAAGAAAAATAGTACTTTTGAACACTTATCACACCCCTAAACACGAACTATTGCTTGTCCTCAAGCAATGCAAACTCATATTTACCTGCCAAGACTTCAAATTTTCACAAACTTAGCTTTGAACATGATTTCAATTCTCTGAACCGGAGCACAAAGTATGATTGGCTTTTTATTTTTCGGAAAACTGAGGAGTTACTCAGAATCAAACTATAATGCTTGTGAGTGTGTGCCGAGTTGTGTGCAAGTTGATTTTTCGGATTCTATGCAAACAATAGGTTTTCAAATTACTTCATTGGGTTCTTTTTAACATGTTTTAACTAGAGCCAATTTCGGGCACCTCTAGTGTTTTATTTTTAGTTTTCTTAAGTTAATTTAATTGACTAGAGCCGGTTTCGGGCACCTCTAGTTAAAAAAAAATTAACTCCTCCTAGAGCCAGTTTCGGGCACCTCTAGTGATCAATTTTTTTAGCATATGCTAGAGCCATTTTCGGGCACCTCTAGCATTCATCCAATTTTTATTCTAATCCCCCAATTAGTTAATTATCAACCTAAGTTTACTAGAACTCCTTAAATCAATCAAACCACAACAGTGTTTCATCAAATTTAGAATCATAGTAAAATTCTAAGTTTTTTTCCATGGTTATCCTAGAATAAAAATTCTATCAATTAAGTGCATTGGTAAAGTCATCATTGAATATTCATCAAATCTAAGCAATTCTTGTTCCAATTAAAGGCATGGCAAGCAATTTATGTATCCTAAATGTAATACTTAAGTGAATGTAACTAAACATGGTAACTACTAATAACAATCCCCCCCAAACTCGAGTGAGGCATTGTCCTCAATGCATTCATAAAAATAACGAAAAATAAAAATGCATACGAGGACTTACTCCGAGAGTTCGTCATCATAGATGATTAGTTTCCTTCTAGTTGGCGTCTTGATTTTCTTGCTTGAGCGCGATGGTTGTTTTCTTGTTGCCGGGATGTCTTTAGCTTTGGTTGTCGTGGCATCTTCAGGGTTGGTTGCCGTGGCATCAGCTTGTGCAGGCACGATGTAGGTTGCCGTGGCATCTTCTTCATTGGTTGCTGGGGCAAGGATCTTGGCAGTAAATTTCCTTAGCATAGTAGTTGTGAGTCTTGTTGTGAAAAAGAAAACAAAGAAAACCTGAAAACTAAAGATAATGAAGAAAAATAAAATATCTCCTAAAAATAAAAATGAAAAGAAAAAGAAAAAGAAAAAGAAAATATTGAAAGGAGAGCATGCTCATGCATCTCCTAAGTTGACCACTTCCTTGTTACGTTCCACATGGGCACCATTGTAGTGCTTCAATCTTTGTCCATTAACTTTGAATTCATGGTTGTCAGAGATGGACTTGATTATCACAGCACCATGGGAGAATGGTTTGACGACTTCAAATGGTCCTGACCATCTTGATTTCAGCTTTCCTGAGAAAAGTTTTAGCCGAGAATTGAATAGGAGAACTAGTTGCCCTGGCGTGAATTGTCGTGGCAATAGTTTCTTGTCGTGCCATCGCTTTGTTTTCTCCTTGTAGATTCGTGCATTGTTATAGGCGAGTGCACGAAATTCTTCTATCTCATTGAGATCCATCAAGCGCTTTTGTCCGGCACTTTCCCAATCCATATTCACGGTTTTGATTGCCCAGTACGCCTTGTGCTCGATTTCCACCGGTAGATGACATGTTTTACCATAGACAAGTCGGAAGGGGGACATACCTAAGGGTGTTTTGAATGCAGTGCGATATGCCCAAAGTGCGTCATCTAGTCTTAAAGACCAATCCTTCCTTGAGGGATTTACTACTTTCTCGAGTATTCCTGTTGCGCGTAATAAGTGCTACGCAATTGTGCAAGTATACACGTCGCAAGTTATAGTATAAAAGATATCGTCTCCACAGGGATTGGTGCCACTTCAAGAATCTAGTCTCTTGCACTGTAAAAAGTAAAAACACAAGTAAAGGATTATCGAAGTTTAACTAATTACTAATCTAGAAAGCAATAAAATAAAATAAAAGATGAATTCAATTGAGAGAGATAGGCTAGGTTATCGTGAGTTGAGGTGTGATAGCCGATTGGATTGTCTTGGTAATAGAGTGCATGGGCAAACTCGGTTGCCGTGGCGACTTACTAACAACGGGTTGCCTTGGCAACTAATTGATGGTTGCTTGGGCGACTAGTTGGGCAACTACTTGGGCGATCGGGCAGCAACTTCAAGGTTCGGCGGAGCATTCTTCAATGGTTTCTTCTTATCCCTAAGTCGAAACTCTAGCTACTTGTGCATGCCTTGATAATACATCCCTGCGTGAATCAAGGGTGAACAACAACCAATCTTGCGCTCCTCTTAGCCGTTGAAATCCTTAACTTATTCCTAAGCCGGATTAAACTTCACCATCATTGGATTGCATAAAGATCATATTCATTCGTTTCTTGAATCTAACTCTCCCGATATTAGATAAATGGATGAAATCACGAGATCCTCTCCCAATTCACTCATAAGCAATAATAAGAACCAAGAATGAATAAACCTTGAAATAGAAAAGTGCAAACTCTTATTACCTAAACAAAAACCAATAGTTTCTCACAACCACAAAACACAATAACCATAGCCAAGTAAATTTAGTTCATGGCTAGGTTCCAAAGAAACACAAGATAATTAATCCCTAGCATGAACCCAATCGAACAAAGATGAAGGAAGAGGCTTGTCGAAATCCTCCTTGCCCTTGATGCTTGTCGAAAATTCTCTCCTCTTGCCCTACTTGGACTTGCGAAATTTCCCTCTTGCTCTCTCTCTCGAATTGTCGAAATCTCCTTGATATTTATAGGGCTAGGCCAAAGTCCTTCTTTGAGGAGGAGTTTGAGTTGGAATTAAATTATCTTTAAAGAATATAATTTTATTCCTATTAGAACTTCTCCTATCCTCTTGGAATTTAATTCTTCTTTAATCTCTGCATGGCAATCAAATTCCTTTGGGCTTGGGCCTTGCTCCATGTCATCTTGGGCTTGTAAAATCATGAATTTCGATATCCATATTGCTTTTGGTCTTTGTCGACAAATGCCATGGCAACTGGCAGCTTGCGTCTCCTTCATGCACCGCCCGGCAACTAGCTCGGCATATCCTTCATGCATTGCCCGGCAACTAGCTCGGCATTGCTTTGGCAAGTGATCCTGCACATACACACCCAAAAACACACCAAAGTAGCATCTATTTCCACAAAAATCACCAAGTTATGTAATCAAGCTCAACGATTGAAGGAAACATGGATTAATGCATGAATGGCTAACTATGCAACTAATATGAGCCTAAGTCTAACAATAATATGAGTAAAAGGGTAAGAAAAATAGTACTTTTGAACACTTATCACACCCCCAAACTCGAACTATTGCTTGTCCTCAAGCAATGCAAACTCATAATTACCGCCAAGACTTCAAATTTTCACAAACTTAGCTTTGAACTTGATTTCAATTCTCTGAACAAGGGCACAAAGTATGATTGGCTTTTTATTTTTCGGAAAAGCGAGGAGTTACTCGGAATCAAACTATAATGCTTGTGAGTGTGTGCGGAGTTGTGTGCAAGTTGATTTTTCGGATTCTATGCAAACAATAGGTTTTCAAATTACTTCATTGGGTTCTTTTTAACTTGTTTTAACTAGAGCCAATTTCGGGCACCTCTAGCGTTTTATTTTTAGTTTTCTTAAGTTAATTTAATCGACTAGAGCCGGTTTGGGCACCTCTAGTTAAAAAATTTTAACGCCTCCTAGAGCCCATTTTGGGCACCTCTAGTGATCAATTTTTTTGCATATGCTAGAGCCAATTTGGGCACCTCTAGCCTTCATCCAATTTTTATTCTAATCTCCCAATTAGTTAATTATCAACCTAAGTTTACTAGAACTCCTTAAATCAATCAAACCACAACAGTGTTTCATCAAATTTAGCATCATAGTAAAATTCTAAGTTTTTTTTTTCATTGTTATCCTAGAATAAAAATTCTATCAATTAAGTGCATTGGTAAAGTCATCATTGAATATTCATCAAATCTAAGCAATTTTTGTTCCAATTAAAGGCATGGCAAGCAATTTATGTATCCTAAATGTAATGCTTAAGATTAATGTAACTAAACATGGTAATTACTAATAACAATCCCCCCCAAACTCGAGTGAGGCATTGTCCTCAATGCATGCATAAAAATAACGCAAAATAAAAATAAAATGCATACGAGGACTTACTCCGAGATTTCGTCATCGTAGATGATTAGTTTCCTTCTAGTTGGTGTCTTGACTTTCTTGCTTGAACGCGATGGTTGTTTTCTTGTTGCCGGTGGTGGAATCGATCCTCGTACGGGGTTGTCCTCATCATCCTCTTCATCAATGTCAATGGCTTTTCGTTTGGAGGATTCAATTGGTGCGGTCTTTATTGGTTCAATGGAGGACTCGTCCGAATCTGAAAAATCAGAAAATGATTCCGTAGGAGTTGATTGACATAGGTGCTTTACCTTTGGCTTTTTCGGTGGTTGCCGGGCATTTGTCGAGTTGGTTGCCGTGGCGTCAGCTTCCTTGGTTGCCGTGGCAAGGATATCGGCGGGAAATATTGGGAACGGCACACGGTTGTCGGGTACTTTTCTAGGATGACTTGGGTGATGGCATTGTTGTGCTCCTTCATGTACCGCATGAACATTAGTTGCCGATCTTCAATTTGCCTTAGGCGGCTTTCCAATGGGTGCAAAAGTGCTTCAAAGTGTCCCGGGATTAATGGCGAGTTGCCCGGCATTAGGTGCTTGGGCATTAGGGATTTCGCGGCAGGAGTTGCCGTGGCAATTGGAGGCCTTGAAGAATCTCCGGTGCCTCTCCCATTAGCTTCCGGATTAGTGTTTGATTCCAACCAGACTTGGGTAGGGCCTTTTCATCGGTGGACTCACTCGGGACATGCATCTCCTTGCAAAGATTGGAAATTAAGCAAGGGAAGAAAAGATAACCCTTATCTTTTGAGCTGCATACAAAAATCTCATCGCAAATAATTTTTCCAATGTTAATGATGCGATTATGCAAAATAGAATGTATGAGCAAAAGACGTGGTATGTCAACGGTAGTATTGTGTGTGGAGGGCATTAAAGAAGTTTTAACAAACTTATTCCATAGTTTTGCCTCGGGTTTAAGCCGAAGGCGATTTACCGTGCCCTTGTATTTAGCGTCGTTCCAATGAGTTCCCGGTTGAGTGAGTTCTTGAAGCACCTTGTCGAGTTGCTTGGGATTGATTTGGTCAACGAAGGCTTGATGTTCGTCCTTCTCAATGTAAAGTCCGTAAAAGGTGTTGATGCTTTCGGGACTTATAAGTATGGCCTTGTCACGAACAAAAACATAAGGATTATCCGGGTTAGGTGAGTGAGCATAGAATTCTCTTACCCATGAGATGTTACCCGGTTCCGGTTGATGGCAAAAGATTTGCCACTTTTGATGTGCAATCCTTTTGAAGATGAATGGTTCAAGGCCGAAATCTTGAGATCTGGTGTATTCAAAGCCTTGTTCTTCATGAATCTTCCGGCTTTCAAACTTTGATTGAAATCTTTCTTGAACCGCCGGTGTAGCAAACTTCTTGTATCTTGGTTCTTTGGAGGAACTTGGATGAACTAAAAGATTAATCTTGGATGCCATGTATGATCTTGGTTGTGAGTAAAAACAAAGAAAAGAAAAGAAACTAAAAAGTTGCAAGATAGAAAGTAGGAATAGGTTAAGGGTGATGGGTTTTATAGAAAAGATAGGTGGGTGGGATTAGGGGAAATCGACAATTGGGTTAGGGTTTGGTAGGAATTTTCGACAAAAGGGGTTTTGGTTAGGATGAATTGGAGGCTTTATATAAGCCTTAGATTCAGCCCATTAGTTTCCTTGTTGAAGATGTTTTCCTACTTGGTTTAGAATTCCTTCTTTCTCTTGAACTTCCTTTCCTACAATTCAAAAACCAATCAAATAAGGATTAAAATTAAAGATAAACTAATAAAGAAAATAAATAAAGATGTGTAATAGGATTCTTAGACTTGAATAAAAAAATCTATCCTAAAACTACTAATAATCGGCAAAATAATAAAAAAATAATAATCGGAAAAAATGAAAAATAAATAATTAAATAATCGACAAAAACAAAAATAAAAATAAATAAAAATAAAAATAAAAATAACAAAGGGAGAGCATGCTCATGCATCTCCTAAATTGACCACTTCCTTATTACGTTCCACATGGGCACCATTGTAGTGCTTCAATCTTTGTCCATTAACTTTGAATTCATGGTTGTCGAGATGGACTTGATTATCACGGCGCCATGGGAGAATGGTTTGACGACTTCAAATGGTCCCGACCATCTTGATTTCAGCTTTCCGGGAAAAGTTTTAGCCGAGAATTGAATAGGAGAACTAGTTGCCCTGGCGTGAATTGCCGTGGCAATAGTTTCTTGTCATGCCATCGCTTTGTTTTCTCCTTGTAGATTCGTGCATTGTTATAGGCGAGTGCAAGAAATTCTTCTATCTCATTGAGATCCATCAAGCGCTTTTTGTCCGCACTTTCCCAATCCATATTCACGGTCTTGATTGCCCAAGACGCCTTGTGCTCGATTTCCACGGTAGATGACATGTTTTACCATAGACAAGTCGGAAGGGGACATACCTAAGGGTGTTTTGAATGCGGTGCGATATGCCCAAAGTCGTCATCTAGTCTTAATGACCAATCCTTCCTTGAGGGATTTACAACTTTCTCGAGTATTCCCTTCAACTCTCGGTTGGAGATTTACGCTTGCCCATTGGTTTGTGGGTGATATGCCGTGGCGATCTTGTGTGATATGCCGAAGCGTTGCAACATCTTGGCAATTAGTCATTGTCAAAATGCTTGCCCCGTCGCTGATAATTGCTCTCGGCATCCCAAACCGTGTAAATATGTTTTTTGCAGGAATCGTTGCGGTCTTGGAATCGTCGTTGGGAACTACAGCTGCCTCTACCCATTTAGACACATAGTCGACGGTGAGTAAGATGTAGAGGTTGCGAATGAAGATGGAAAAGGTCCCATAAAATCGATCCCCATACATCATCGAGCAGTTCCACCTCGATGATGTTCGGAGTGGCATCTCATGTCGCCTAGAGATATTGCCCGTCCTCGCAACGATCACATTGCTTGTAAAAGTCTTGGGCATCTTTGTACAATGTTGGCCAATACAAACCGGATTGCAAGACTTTGGTCATGATACGAGTTCCTCCAAAATGTCCTCCATAGGGTGAAGAATGGCATTGCCGGAGTACATTTTGTTGCTCTTCTTCAGGGACACATCGGCGTATAACCTGATCTGCACATTGTTTAAACAAAAGAGGCTCGTCCCAAAAGTAATGCTTAGCATTATGGCGGAACCGCTTCTTCCCTTGGAGAGTAATGCCATACGGAAAAATACCACAAACAAGGAAGTTAACTAAATCTGCGTACCAGGGTATTGCCGGGGCATGTGCTACCGTAGTGTCTGCTCCCAAAATTGCCGAGGCGTGCTCGTCAAAGACTGCTGCGGCGTCGAGAGTTGCCGAGGCGTGTGCTTCCATGGTTGCCGAGGCGTCATGGGCTGTCGAGGCGTCAAGGGTTGCCGAGGCGATTAGAATTTGTTCATCCGGGAATGCATCGCATATCTCTAGATCCGCGTCCTCTTCCCTATTGCGTTCCAAACGTGATAAGTGATCGGCCACTTGATTTTCTGTTCCTTTCCTGTCCTTAATTTCAATATCAAATTCTTGTAAAAATAATATCCAACGAATCAAACGAGGTTTAGCATCCTTTTTAGCAAATAAGTATTTGATTGCCGAATGGTCCGTATGAACAATTACCTTTGTACCAATTAAATAGGATCGGAACTTGTCAAATGCGAAAACTACAGCTAGTAACTCTTTCTCCGTTGTTGTGTAATTCACTTGAGCATCGTTAAGAGTTTTACTAGCGTAGTATATCACATGGAAGGTCTTACTTGTGCGTTGGCCTAGGACTGCTCCTACCGCGAAATCATTTGCATCACACATGAGCTCAAAAGGTAGCGTCAAACGGTGGAACAACAATGGGTGCCGAGGCAAGCTTTTTCTTTAGGGTTTCAAATGCTTGAGTGCAAGAATCATCAAAATCGAAGACTTTATCCTGTTCAAGCAGATTACACAAAGGTTTAGTGATTTTAGAAAAGTTATGAATGAACCTCCTGTAAAAACCTGCATGTCCGAGAAAACTTCGAATTCCTTTAACCGAATTTGGTGGGGGTAATCTCTCGATCACGTCCACCTTGGCTTTGTCTACTTCAATTCCCTTGGATGAAATCTTATGGCGAGCACTATTCCTTCATCTACCATAAAGTGGCATTTCTCCCAATTGAGGACTAAATCCGTTTCTTCGCATCTTGCCAACACCCTCTCTAAATTGCCGAGACAGTCGTCGAAGTCATTACCAAAAACTGAAAAATCATCCATGAAGATCTCAAGGAAGTCTTCGACCATGTATCCGAAAAGAGCGCCATCATGCATCTTTGGAAGGTTGCCGGGCGTTACACAATCCGAACGGCATCCTTCGGAAGGCATAAGTACCGTAGGGGCATGTGAAGGTTGTCTTTTCTTGATCTTACAGTGCTATGGCAATCTGATTGTAACCTGAATAACCATCAAGAAAACATAAAAAGGGTTTACCCGCAAGACGGTCAAGCATTTGATCAATAAAGGGTAATGGGAAGTGATATTTCCTAGTGGCTTTGTTTAGCTTTCGATAGTCCATACAAACCCTCCAACCGGTCACGATCTGGTTGGGATAAGTTCATTATTTTCATTGCTTACCACTGTTATACCTCCCTTTTTCGGCACACATTGTACCGGACTTACCCACGTACTATCGGAGATAGGGTATATAATGTCGGCGTCAAGCCACTTGATGATTTCTTTCATTACAACCCCTTTCATGGCATGATTCAGTCTCCTCTGGGCCTCAATTGAAGGTTTGTGATCATCTTCCAACAAGATCTTGTGCATGCACACCGCCGGGCTAATTCCCTTCAAGTCGGCAATTGTCCACCCTATTGCCTTTTTATGTAGCTTCAACATGTTGATCAACTTCTTTTCCTGCTCAGGCTGTAACTTAGAGGAAATAATTACAAGTAATGTATTATCGATCCCTAAGTATACATATTTGATTGCTCGCAATTGTTTCAACTCAAGAATTGGTGGATTTTCGATAGAGGGTTTTTCGATCTTACCTTCCTTACCTGAGTAGTCCAGTGGTTCAAAGTATGTACCTGGTCGATTGACTAGCCAATTTGCCTCTTCTGGTTGTTCCTCATCGACCGGCTCTTCATACTCCGAGGCAACTAAATTCCTCATCGAAGTTAAACTCTGCCGTGGCATGAAGTAGTTGGCATTCTTACGGATCATCGGCATGCCTTAGTGTTTGGAACACATTTAGTTTTACCCGCTGGTCATTCACCCTCATTGTGAGTTCTCCTTTTCAACATCAATCAAAGTTCTCCCTGTCGCTAGGAATGGTCTTCCGAGAATGATAGGCGCATGCTCATCTCGCTTCACAATCTAAAACAATAAAGTCGCGGGAAAAATAAATTTATCAACTTTTACCAGTATGTCCTCGATTTTTCCCTCGGATGCACATAGGATCTGTCGGCTAGTCAGTAGCATAATCTGTTGTAGGTCTTGCCTTCCCGATTCCTAGTTTACGGAAACCGATTTAGGCATCAAGTTTATGCTAGCCCCTAGGTCGCATAGTGCTTTCCCGACATAGTGATTTCCAATAGAACAGGGTATTGTGAAACTTCCGGGATCCTTCAACTTGGGCGGCATACGATTGTGCAACATTGCCATGCATCCCTCTGTTGCGGCAATTGTTTCAAACTCTCCTAGCCTTGTTCTCTTGGACACAATGTCTTTAAGAAACTTGGCATAGTTTGGCATTTGTTCAATTGCTTCCACCAATGGCAAGTTGATGTGGACTTGCTTTAGGATATCAAGAAACTTCTTGAATTGGTATTCTTGCTTTTGTCGCTTCAACCTTTGTGGGAATGGTGGTGGAAGTCGGATATCTTCGATCTTTTCATTGGTTTGAAACCTGATTGACGGCATTACAGGGACATCTAGAGTTGCCGATGTGTTACCAACTGGGGTTGCCGCGGCGTGCTTATCACAAGTTGCCGAGGCGTCATCGGTTGCCGAGGCATGCTTATTGCCGGTTGCCGCAGCAATTCTTGGTTCAGCATCTGAGACTTTGCCGCTAGGTTCGTCTTGCTCTTTTTGTGGAGTTTTGTTTGACGAGCGGGTTTGAACCTCTCTAAGTTGTTGGCCACTTCTGGTGGTGATTGCCTTACATTGCTCATGGCCAGTTCCTCTTGCGACTTGAGATCGCTAGGTAAACCTCCTTGTGGTCTAGTGTTGATTTTGAGCAAATTGTCCGACTTGATTTTCCAATGATTTGATTGCCGCCTCTTGGTTTTGCAATCTCATCTCGGTCTGTTAATAAAAGTATCAGTTCTTTTATGAAATTACTATTCTCAGCCATATAAGATTCAGTTTTCATCATAAAAGCATTTAGAGAATTTTACAAAGAACTAGATGTTGTCGGTTGTTCTTTGCGGCATCCATTTGCCGTGGCATATTTTTCTTTGGAATCCCGATGCTTGTGCATTGATTGTTCGGTTTAGAGCATTGTTGGGATTACTCCATGAAAAATTTGGGTGCTTCTTCCAAGCTGGATTGTATGTATTTGACATCATGTTGTTGCCCCGATTGTAATTCCCCACATAGAAGCTAGATTCGGATTCTCGCATACATTCGGAAGAATTATGGTTATCGCCACATAACTCACAAAAAGAATCCATTACCTTGACTTCATGTGTGTTGTTTGGTTTTTGCATGTTACGGACCATCTTGGTTAAAGCGCCAATTGTGCGAAATTGAATCGATGATCCTAGTTCATGTATTGTGGCTTGGCGTCTAACTCTTCCTCTTCTGGTAGATGGGAATTGATAATCATTCTTGGCCAGCCTGTTTAAGATTTGCATTGCTTCTTCCGGTGACTTATCTAGGAGTATGCCGTTTGCCGAGGCGTCTAGCATCATCCTTGTTGGTGTATTCACGGCATTGTAAAACATTGTCACTTGAGTCCACACCGGGAATCCGTGTAGAGGGCATTTGTGTAGAAGTTCTCTATATCGCTCCCAAGCCTCGTACATGGATTCATCATCTGCCTGCCGAAAAGAAGTAATGTCGTTACGGCTTATCGATTAAATTTGTAGGATTAAATCTAGCAAGGAAATCACGACAAAGATCAGTCCAAGATGCTATGGATCCGGCAGAATGCTATTTAGCCATGCTTTCGCCCTATCCCTCGGTGAATAGGGAATAATCTTAATCGTAAGACATCGGGGTGACTTCGTGTATCTTGAACGAGTTGCAAATCTCGAGGAAAGATTTCAGATGTTGTCGTGCATCTTTGATTCTTTGAGCCGCCAAATTGACCTATTGTGTTGATCATATTAAACATTACGGTTTCAACTCAAAGTGGTCGGCTTCAATTTCGGGTGCGACAACTCCGGGTTAAGTCCATCAAGATCTTCTTCAAGATAGTCTCGAATAGTTACATGCTTTGCAAGAATCACTCCTCCTCCCGCTCGAACATCTTGATTAATATTGCCGTATTGATTTGCCATTGCTTCTCTTATCCTTCGTCTAAGTCTTTGTAAGGTTCGTTCGATTTACGGATCAAAGGGATATTTCTGGTGAAGTCGGTCTCGCCCTGGTCATATACCAATGCAAAACCAAAGTTTGTTAGCCCTTTGAATTTTAAAAAAGAAAAATAAAAAGAAAGTGCAAGAAAGTAAAAACAAAGTCGCTATTGCCAATCCCCGGCAACGGCGCCAAAAACTTGTTGCGCGTAATAAGTGCTACGCAATTGTGCAAGTATACACGCCGCAAGTTATAGTATAAAAGATATCGTCTCCACGAGGATTGGTGCCACTTCAAGAATCTAGTCTCTTGCCTTTGTAAAAAGTAAAAACACAAGTAAAGGATTATCAAGTTTAACTAATTACTAATCTAGAAAGCAATAAAATAAAATAAAAGATGAATTCAATTGAGAGAGATAGGCTAGGTTATCGTGAGTTGAGGTGTGATAGCCGATTGGATTGTCTTGGTAAAAGAGTGCATGGGCAACTCGGTTGCCGTGGCGACTTTGTACAACGGGGTTGCCTTGGCAACTAATTGATGGTTGCTTGGGCGACTAGTTGGGCAACTACTTGGGCGATCGGGCAGCAACTTCAAGGTTGGCGGAGCGTTCTTCAATGGTTTCTTCTTATCCCTAAGTCGAAACTCTAGCTACTTGTGCATGCCTTGATAATACATCCCTGCGTGAATCAAGGGTGAACAACAACCAATCTTGCGCTCCTCTTAGCCGTTGAAATCCTTAACTTATTCCTAAGCCGGATTAATCTTCACCATCATTGGATTGCATAAAGATCATATTCATTCGTTTCTTGAATCTAACTCTCCCGATATTAGATAAATGGATGAAATCACGAGATCCTCTCCCAATTCACGCAAGCAATAATAGGAACCAAGAATGAATAAACCTTGAAATAGAAAAGTGCAAACTCTTATTACCTAAACAAAAACCAATAGTTTCTCACAACCACAAAACACAATAACCATAGCCAAGTAAATTTAGTTCATGGCTAGGTTCCAAAGAAACACAAGATAATTAATCCCTAGCATGAACCCAATCGAACAAAGATGAAGGAAGAGGCTTGTCGAAATCCTCCTTGCCCTTGATGCTTGTCGAAAATTCTCTCCTCTTGCCCTACTTGGACTTGCCGAAATTTCCCTCTTGCTCTCTCTCTCGAATTGTCGAAATCTCCTTGATATTTATAGGGCTAGGCCAAAGTCCTTCTTTGAGGAGGAGTTTGAGTTGGAATTAAATTATCTTTAAAGAATATAATTTTATTCCTATTAGAACTTCTCATATCCTCTTGGAATTTAATTCTTCTTTAATCTCTGCATGGCAATCAAATTCCTTTGGGCTTGGGCCTTGCTCCATGTCATCTTGGGCTTGTAAAATCATGAATTTCGATATCCATATTGCTTTTGGTCTTTGTCGACAAATGCCATGGCAACTGGCTCGGCGTCTCCTTCATGCACTGCCCTGGCAACTAGCTCGGCTTATCCTTCATGCATTGCCCTGGCAACTAGCTCGGCATTGCTTTGGCAAGTGATCCTGCACATACACACACAAAAACACACCAAAGCAGCATCTATTTCCACAAAAATCACCAAGTTATGCAATCAAGCTCAACGATTGAAGGAAACATGGATTAATGCATGAATGGCTAACTATGCAACTAATATGAGCCTAAGTCTAACAATAATATGAGTAAAAAGGGTAAGAAAAATAGTACTTTTGAACACTTATCAATTCCCTTCAACTCCCGGTTGGAAATTTCTGCTTGCCCGTTGGTTTGTGGGTGATATGCTGTTGCGATCTTGTGTGATATGCCGAAGCGTTGCAACATCTTGGCAATTAGTCTGTTGTCAAAATGCTTGCCCCCGTCGCTGATAATTGCTCTCGGCATCCCAAACCGTGTAAATATGTTTTTCTGCAGGAATCGTTGCACGGTCTTGGAATCGTCGTTGGGAACTGCAGCTGTCTCTACCCATTTAGACACATAGTCGACGGCGAGTAAGATGTAAAGGTTGCCGAATGAAGATGGGAAAGGTCCCATAAAATCGATCCCCCATACATCGAACAGTTCCACCTCGATGATGTTCTGGAGTGGCATCTCATGTCGTCTAGAGATATTGCCCGTCCTCTGGCAACGATCACATTGCTTGTAAAAGTCCTGGGCATCTTTGTACAATGTTGGCCAATACAAACCGGATTGCAAGACTTTGGCCGCGGCACGAGTTCCTCCAAAATGTCCTCTATAGGGTGAAGAATGGCATTGCCGGAGTATATTCTGTTGCTCTTCTTCAGGCACACATCGGCGTATAACCTGATCTGCACATTGTTTAAACAAAAGAGGCTCCTCCCAAAAGTAATGCTTAGCATCATGGCGGAACCGCTTCTTCCCTTGGTGAGTAATGTCATACGGAAAAATACCACAAACAAGGAAGTTAACTAAATCTGCGTACCAGGGTATTGCCGAGGCATGTGCTGCCGTAGTGTCTGCTCCCAGAATTGCCGCGGCGTGTGCATCAAAGACTGCTGCGGCGTCGAGAGTTGCCGAGGCGTGTGCATCCATGGTTGCCGAGGCGTCATGGGTTGCTGATGCAATTAAAATTTGTTCATCCGGGAATGCATCGCATATCTCTAGATCCGCGTCCTCCTCCCTATTGCGTTCCAAACGTGATAAGTGATCGGCCACTTGATTTTCTGTTCCTTTCCTGTCCTTAATTTCGATATCAAATTCTTGTAAAAGTAATATCCAACGAATCAAACGAGGTTTAGCATCCTTTTTAGCAAATAAGTATTTGATTGCCGAATGGTCCATATGAACAATTACCTTTGTACCAATTAAATAGGATTGGAACTTGTCAAATGCGAAAACTACAGCTAGTAACTCTTTCTCCGTTGTTGTGTAATTCACTTGAGCACCATTAAGAGTTTTACTAGCGTAGTATATCACATGGAAGGTCTTACCTGTGCGTTGGCCTAGGACTGCTCCTACCGCGAAATCACTTGCATCACACATGAGCTCAAAAGGTAGCGTCCAATCTGGTGGAACGACAATGGGTGTCGAGGTAAGCTTTTTCTTTAGGGTTTCGAATGCTTGGGTGCAAGAATCATCAAAATCGAAGACTTTATCCTGTTCAAGCAGATTACACAAGCGTTTAGTGATTTTAGAAAAATTATGAATGAACCTCCTCTAAAACCTGCATGTCCGAGAAAACTTCGAATTCCTTTAACAAAATTTGGTGGGGGTAATTTCTCGATCACGTCCACCTTGGCTTTGACTACTTCAATTCCCTTGGATGAAATCTTGTGGCCGAGCACTATTCCTTCATCTACCATAAAGTGGCATTTCTCCCAATTGAGGATTAAGTCCGTTTCTTCGCATCTTGCTAACACCCTCTCTAAATTGTCGAGACAGCCGTCGAAGTCATTACCAAAAACCGAAAAATCATCCATGAAGATCTCAAGGAAGTCTTCGACCATGTCTGAAAAAAGTGCCATCATGCATCTTTGGAAGGTTGTCGGGGCGTTACACAATCCGAACGGCATCCTTCGGAAGGCATAAGTACCGTATGGGCATGTGAAGGTTGTCTTTTCTTGATCTTCTGGTGCTATGGCAATCTGATTGTAACCTGAATAACCATCAAGAAAACAATAAAAGGGTTTACCTGCAAGACGGTCAAGCATTTGATCAATAAAGGGTAATGGGAAGTGATCTTTCCTAGTGGCTTTGTTTAGCTTTCTATAGTCCATACAAACCCTCTAACCGGTCACAGTCCTGGTTGGGATAAGTTCATTATTTTCATTGCTTACCACTGTTATACCTCCCTTTTTCGGCACACATTGTACCGGACTTACCCACGTACTATCGGAGATAGGGTATATAATACCGGCGTCAAGCCACTTGATGATTTCTTTCATTACAACCCCTTTCATGGCATGATTCACTCCCCTGGGCCTCAATTGAAGGTTTGTGATCATCTTCCAACAAGATCTTGTGCATGCACACCGCCGGGCTAATTCCCTTCAAGTCGGCAATTGTCCACCCTATTGCCTTTTTATGTAGCTTCAACATGTTGATCAGCTTCTTTTCCTTCTCAAAGTTGTAACTTAGAAGAAATAATTACAGTGTAATGTATTATCGGTCCCTAAGTATACATATTTGATTGCTCTCGCAATTGTTTCAACTCAAGAATTGGTGGATTTTTGATAGAGGGTTTTTCGAGCTTACCTTCCCTACCGAGTAGTCCGGTGGTTCAAAGTATGTACCTGGTCGGTTGACTAGCCAATTTGCCTCTTCTTCTGGTTGTTCCTCATCGACCGGTTCTTCATACTCCTCATGTTCCTCTTGGTTGGCAATGTAGTTCTTTGAGGCAACTAAATTCCTCATCGAAGTTAAACTCTGCCGTGGCGTGAAGTAGTTGGCATTCTACGGATCATCGGCATGCCTTAGTGTTTGGAACACATTTAGTTTAACTTGCTGGTCATTCACCCTCATTGTGAGTTCTCCTTTTCAACATCAATCAAGGTTCTCCCTGTTGCTAGGAATGGTCTCCCGAGAATGATGGGTGCATGCTCATCTGCTTCACAATCCAAAACAATAAAGTCAGCGGGAAAAATAAATTTATCAACTTTTACCAGTATGTCCTCGATTTTTCCCTCTGGATGCACATCAGATCTGTCGGCTAGCTGCAGCATAACTGTTGTAGGTCCTGCCTTCCCGATTCCTAGTTTTTGGAAAACTGATTAGGCATCAAATTTATGCTAGCCCCTAGGTCGCATAGTGCTTTCCCGACATAGTGATTTCCAATAGAACAGGGTCTTGTGAAACTTCCGGGATCCTTCAACTTAGGTGGCATACGATTGTGCAACATTGCCATGCATCCCTCTGTCGCGGCAACTATTTCAAACTCTCCTAGCCTTGTTCTTTTGGACACAATGTCTTTAAGGAACTTGGCATAGTTGGGCATTTGTTCAATTGCTTCTACCAGTGGCAAGTTGATGTGGACTTGCTTTAGGATATCTAGAAACTTCTTGAATTGGTATTCTTGCTTTTGTCGCTTCAACCTTTGTAGGAATGGTGGTGGAAGTCGGATATCTTCGATACTTTCATTGGTTTGAAACCTGATTGACGGCATTGCCGCGGCATTATCAACTGGGGTTGCCGAGGCATTATCAACTGGGGTTACCGAGGCATGCTTATCGCAGGTTGCCGAGGCGTCGTCGGTTGCCGAGGCATGTTTATTGCTGGTTGCCACGACAATTCCTGGTTCAGCATCTGAGGCTTTGCCGCTAGGTTCGTCTTGATCTTTTTGTGGAGTTTTGTTTGACGAGCGGGTTTGAACCTCTCTAAGTTGTTGGCCACTTCGGTGGTGATTGCCTTACATTGCTCATGGCAGTTCCTCTTGCGACTTGAAGATCGCTAGGTAAACCTCCTTGTGGTCTAGTGTTGATTTTGAGCAAACCGTCCGACTTGATTTTCCAATGATTTGATTGCCGCCTCTTGGTTTTGCAATCTCATCTCGGTCCTGTTAATAAAAGCATCAGTTCTTTTTATGAAATTACTATTCTCAGCCATATAAGATTCAGTTTTCATTATAAAAGCATTTAGAGAATTTTCCAAAGAACTAGATGTCGGTTGTTGTTGCTGCGGCATCCATTTGTCGTGGCATATTCTCTTTGGAATCCGATGCTTGTGCATTTCGATTGTTCCGGGTTAGAGCATTGTTGGGATTACTCCATGAAAAATTCGGGTGCTTCTTCCAAGCTGGATTGTATGTATTTAACAACATGTTATTGCTCTCGATTGTAATTCCCCACATAGAAGCTAGATTCGGATTTCGCATACATTCGGAAGAATTATGGTTATCGCCACATAACTCACAAAAAGAATCCATTACCTTGACTTCATGTGTGTTGTTTGGTTTTTGCATGTTCTGGACCATCTTGGTTAAAGCGCCAATTGTGCGAAATTGAATCGATGATCCTAGTTCATGTATTGTGGCTTGGCGTCTAACTCCTCCTCTTCTAGTAGATGGGAATTGATAGTCATTCTTGGCCAGCCTGTTTAAAATTTGCATTACTTCTTCCGCGACTTATCTAGGAGTATGCCGTTTTCGAGGCATCTAGCATCATCCTTGTTGGTGTATTCACGGCGTTGTAAAACATTGTTACTTGAGTCCCACCGGGAATCCGTGTAGAGGGCATTTGTGTAGAAGTTCTCTATATCGCTCCCAAGCGTCGTACATGGATTCATCATCCTGCTGCCGAAAAGAAGTAATGTCGTTACGGCTTATCAGTCAAATTTGTAGGATTAAATCTAGCAAGGAAATCACGACAAAGATCAGTCCAAGATGCTATGGATCCGACAGAATGCTATTCAGCCATGCTTTCGCCCTATCCTCGGTGAATAGGGGAATAATCTTAATCGTAGGACATCGGGGTGACTCCGTGTATCTTGAACGAGTTGCAAATCTCGAGGAAAGATTTCAGATGTTGTCGTCGTCTTGATTCTTTGAGCCGCCAAATTGACCTATTGTGTTGATCATATTAAACATTACGGTTTCAACTCAAAGTGGTCGGCTTCATTTTCAGGTGCGACAACTCCGGGTTAAGTCCATCAAGATCTTCTTCAAGATAGTCTCGAATAGTTCATTTTGTGCAAGAATCACTCCTCCTCCCGGTCGAACATCTTGTTTTATATTTCCGTCTTGATTTGCCATTGCTTCTCTTATCCTTCGTCTAAGTCTTCGTAAGGTTCGTTCGATTTTGGATCAAAGGGATATTTTGGTGAAGTCGGTCGCATACTGGTCATATACCAATGCAAAACCAAAGTTTGTTAGCCCTTTGAATTTTAAACAAGAAAAATAAAAAGAAAGTGCAAGAAAGTAAAAACAAAGTCGCTATTGCCAATCCCGACACGGCGCCAAAAAACTTGTTGCACGTAATAAGTGCTACATAAATGTGCAAGTATACACGTCGCAAGTTATAGTATAAAAGATATCGTCTCCACAGGATTGGTGCCACTTCAAGGATCTAATCTCTTGCACTGTAAAAAGTAAAAACACAAGTAAAGGATTATCGAAGTTTAACTAATGACTAATCTAGAAAGCAATAAAGTAAAAGAAAAGATGAGTTCAAATGAGAGAGAGATAGGCCAGGTTATCGTGAGTTGAGGTGTGATAGCCGATTGGATCGTTTTGGTAAAAGAGTGCACGGGCAACTCAGTTGCGGTGGCAACTTGCACAACGGGGTTGCCTTGGCAACTAATTGATGGCTTGCCTGGGTGACTAGTTGGGCAACTACTTAGGCGACTGGGCAGCAACTTCAAGGTTCGGCGGAGCGTTCTTCAATGGTTTCTTCTTATCCCTAAGTCGAAACTCTAGCTACTTGTGCATGCCTTGATAATACATCCCTGCGTGAATCAAGGGTGAACAACAACCAATCTTGCGCTCCTCTTAGCCGTTGAAATCCTTAACTTATTCCTAAGCCGGATTAATCTTCACCATCATTGGATTGAATAAAGATCATATTCATTCGTTTCTTGAATCTAACTCTCCCGATATTAGATAAATGGATGAAATCACGAGATCCTCTCCCAATTCACTGCATAAACAATAATAAGAATCAAGAATGAATAAACCTTGAAATAGAAAAGTGCAAACTCTTATTACCTAAACAAAAACCAATAGTTTCTCACAACCACAAAACACAATAACCATAGCCAAGTAAATTTAGTTCATGGCTAGGTTCCAAAGAAACACAAGATAAACAATCCCTAGCATGAACCCAATCGAACAAGAAGAAAAAGATGAAGGAGGAGGCTTGTCGAAATCCTCCTTGCCCTTGATGCTTGTCGAAAATTCTCTCCTCTTGCCCTACTTGGACTTGTCGAAATTTCCCTCTTGCTCTCTCTATGCATCTTGTCGAAATCTCCTTGATATTTATAGGGCTAGGCCAAAGTCCTTCTTTGAGGAGGAGTTTGAGTTGGAATTAAATTATCTTTAAAGAATATAATTCTTTATTATAATTTTATTCCTATTAGAACTTCTCCTATCTTCTTGGAATTTAATTCTTCTTTAATCTCTGCATGGCAATCAAATTCCTTTGGGCTTGGGCCTTGCTCCATGTCATCTTGGGCTTGTAAAATCATGAATTTCGACATCCCTAATGCATTTAGTTTTTTTGTCGACAAATGCCATGGCAACTGGCTCGGCGTCTCCTTCATGCATTGCCCTGGCATCTAGCTCGGCATATCCTTCATGCATTGCCCTGGCAACTAGCTCGGCATTGCTTTGGCAAGTGATCCTGCACATACACACACAAAGCACACCAAAGCAGCATCTTTTCCACAAAAACTACCAATTTATGTAATCAAGCTCAACGATGGAAGGAAACATGGATTAATGCATGAATGGCTAACTATGCAACTAATATGAGCCTAAGTCTAACAATAATATGAGTAAAAAGGGTAAGAAAAATAGTACTTTTGAACACTTATCAGGGTGTTCCATGAATTTTTGGATCAATTCGTGGTAGTGTTCATTGATGACATCCTTATGTACTCTCGTACCGAGGAAGATGACAACCGACATCTCTGAATTGTGTTACAAGTTCTGTTGGACAACAAGCTCTATGCCAAATTAAGTAAATGCAAGTTCTAGATCAAGTAGGTGGTTTTCCTTGGGCATGTTGTTTCGGCCGAGGGTATTCATGTGGATTCGTAGAAAGTCGAGGCCATTGTGAATTGGAAGCCATTGAAATTTGTCTTGGAGGTTTAGAGTTTTTTGGGGTTGGCATGATATTACCGACGTTTGTGGATGGGTTTTCAAGGATAACAACCCCTTTGACGAAGTTGTTACAAAAAGATGTGGGTTTCGAGTGGATGGAAGTTAGGCAACAAGCTTTCAATAAGCTGAATGAGGCTTTGACACACGCTACAATCTTGATTCAGCCAAAGTTAGGAAAATGAGTTTGTTGTGTATAGTGATGCATCCTATGTAGGTTTGGGATACGTGTTGATGCAAGAGGGAAGGGTAGTCGCCTATGCATCTAGGCAGCTGAAGGTGCAAGAGCATAATTACCCTACGCACGATCTTGAGTTGGTTGCGTTGGTGTTTGCCTTGAAGATTTGGTGACACTATCTCTATGGTGAGAAGTGTGTTGTTTGCACTGATCACAAAAGTTTGAAATATCTGATGTCTTAGAGGGAGTTAAATCATAGACAACGAAGGTGGTTGGAGCTGTTGAAGAATTATGATCGGACCATTGAGTACCAGTCTGGGAAGGCGAACGTGGTATCGGATGCTTTGAGTAGGAAGGTCGCAATAGAGTTGAGAGTGATGTTTGCGCGGCTGAGTGTGTCACGAGATGGAGGGTTGCTAGCGGAGTTGCAAGTGAAGCCTTCGATGTTGCAATTGATCAATGAGAAGCAACCTTTTGATGATGAGTTAGTGTCGTGTGTTAAGGATATCTTAGATGGGAAGCAAACGAATTTTGGCTTTAGTGAAGATGGGGTTTTGTGTTTCAAATATCGGGTAGTGGTGTCGAATGATGTAGACTTGAGGCACACTATTTTGACAGAGGCACATTCGAGTCCGTGATGCATTTAGAGAGTACGAAGATATATCAGGATTTGAAGAAAAGAGTATTTATGGGTTGATTTGAGGAAAGATGTTGCGAAGTTTGTGGCTCGTTATATGGTTTGCCAATGTGTTAAGGCTGAACATCAGTTTCCATTAGGATTGTTACAACCATTGAGGGTTCCTGAGTGGAAATGGGAGAGGATCACCATGGATTTTCGTTCTGGGTTGCCTTTGATGCCGTCAAAGAAAATTTTTGTTTGGGTGGTCGTGGATAGGATTACGAAGTGTGCACATTTTCTGGCTGTGCATACAACTTATACTCAAGATAAGCTGGCAGAGTTATATATCATAGAGATCGTGAGGTTGCATGGCGTACCGAAGTCCATTGTGTCTGATAGAGATCCAGCATTTCACCGCGAGGTTCTGGAGATGTTTACATAGGGCCTTGGGTAAACTGTTGAACTTTAGTATCTCGTATCATCCGCAAATGGATGGTTAGTCAAAATGTGTTATCCAAGTACTGGAGGATATGTTGCAGTGTTGTATCATAGATTTTAAGGGATCGTGGGAAAAGCAGCTGCCATTAGTGGAGTTTGCTTATAATAATAGTTATCAAGCTAGTATCCAGATGGTTCCATACGAGGCTTTGTATGGGAAAAGATGTCGTACGCCCCTTTACTGGGCGGAGGTAGGAGAAAAGTATGTTCATTTGCCGGATACGTTGAAAGATACCAATGAGAAAGTAAAGTTGATTAGTGATCGGTTGAAGACAGCTTCAGATCGACAAAAGTCCTATGCTGATTTAAAGTGACAAGAAACTGAGTATGCAGTTGGTGATCGTGTGTTTTTGAAGGTTTTGCCTTGGAAAAGGTAATAAGGTTTAGGCGAAAGGGAAGTTGAGCCCTAGGTTCATTGGACCGTATGAGGTGTTAGAGCGCGTTGATCCTGTTGCGTATAGATTGAGGTTGTCGGCTGAGTTAGAAAGGATACATGACGTTTTCTATGTGTCTATGTTACGGAGGTATAGATTGGATCCTTCGCATGTTATGCATGTTCAGGAGATTGAGTTGAATCCAGACTTGACCTATAATGAGGAACTTGTGAGGATTCTGGATTCGAGTAGCAAAGTTCTCCGCAGAAAAAACATAGAGTTGGTAAAGGTGTTGTGGCGACACCGCTGTGTAGAGCAAGCTACATGGGAGAGTAAAAAGGATATGTTGAAGTAGTTCCTTCATCTCTTTCCGCCAGGAAAATTTCGAGGACGAAATTTCTTAAAAGGGGGATAGTTGTAACGCCCTAAAAATGGGCCTAGATGTGAACCGGGTTGGATTGGTGGTTCGAGAGAATCGGTTTCGGCAATTTGAATATTTCAGGAAAATAATTTTATAGAAGTGATTTTGGGGAAAATAAAATATGGAAAAATGGTTTAAATTACCTAAATAATATTTTAAGTAAATTGGTAAGTTCAATTTGATGGAATTAATTTTGATTTTATGACATTTTAGTCTAGTGACTAAATTGAAAGTTTTCAAAGCTATTTTTGGTGACTAAATCGAAAAAGGATCAAAACTTAGAATCTTTAAGTAGCTATTTGATCATTCTTTTTCAAAAGATTTTTCTCTTAATTTTGGGTATTGTTAAATTATTTTTAAATGGTTTAATAAATGGATAATTGAGGATTTAATTAAAAAGATCTTATTTTTCTAAAAACACTTTCTCACGTAACCACTTTTCTCAAAATCTATTCTCTTAACTTTCTCAACAATCAAACTGAGATTTCTATTTCAAAATCTCCATGAACCAATCTTCATTGATTTCTTTTTAATGTTCACCTAATTTCTTCCATTACTTTTGCAAAACCTCTTGGATTTCATCAAATCTTGGCCAATTAAGGAGAAATCAACAATTAAAGGTGATTTTCGTTTCTCTCCTCTAATTAAAGGTTCTTTAACGAAATTCCCAAGTTCTTGATCCTTTGTTGTTGATTTATATTGTAGAATTGTGATTTAAATATTGATTTGTTATTTTAATTGAGTTTTCTTGGAAAAGTTATGGAAACTGAGTTGGATTTAAGTGATTTATATCTTAATTTGGAAGTGTTTTAATGTGGAAAGGATTGATTAATCAATGAAATCCTGAAACTATATGGATTCCTAGTTTTTAGGTTGTTTATAGTTGGTTTTTAGTATGATCTGGTTGTTGTGGTGTTGCTGGAGATATAAGGACGTTTCTATGTTTTTGTCAGATGATAATTGATGTTAGTAATGTGTTAGAATCGTTAAATGTTGGTTGATCTCTATGTGAGTAAGGTTTGGTGATGTTATTGTTGGTTTACGGAAGGTGTTCAAGGGGTTCTTGAGGGGTGTTGTTGAGTTAATGGTTGCTGGAGGGTTTCAATACAGAGATGTGTTTTAATCCTCTGTTTTTGGCTTGGTAAAGCAGGGGAGTTGAATCCTTTGCATGTCGAAGAAGGCGCGAGAGTTGCGGAGGCTTGAATCGCGCGTCGGCAAGCGAGCGTTGGTTGTTGGTGAGTGGAAAAGTGTTTTATTGCTGTTAAAAGGTTTGAAAAGGAGTTGTGGGGGTTTAGATAACGTTTGATGCACCTATCTAAGCTTAGATGTAAGTATCAGTTGAGCTTTCTCTCGATTTCTTCTTTTGTAAAATGAAATATCATGCACATGTTTATGGTTTTATTACTCATTGTATTATGCATGTTTTGAAAGTGAAAGTTGATGCGAATAAACATTGTTGATGGCTTTTGAGAATAGTATATGGTTTATGCAAGTATTTTGAGATTATGAACATATATGGTTTAGTGTAATTGTGTTGGTATGATTTGATGCATATGTAAAACAGTGAGGTAATTTTGGTTGTTGAATATATTGGCAAGTGGCTATGTTTAAAATGTTATTGGAAATAGTTGACCGGTCATAGGATGGAAACTACACTATAAAAAGTCTCCTCATGTGGGTCGAGGGGTATTAAAGTGTTTGTAATCTCCACCATAAGAACCGCAACAGTTAAAGTGGGTAAATGTTCCGTTTTCTCCTGCTGGTGGATTATACATCCAAACCGTAGAGGTGCGTAAATGTTCTCGTTACTTCGGTTTAAACGGTTGAGGTGGGCAAGTGTGATGTTACTCCGATTGAGGTATGTATGTAAAGTGGTTGTGTGAACCACTTGAGAATCCGTGTATCCGATGTGTTTTATGAATTGGAAAGTTACTTTTTTTAGTCACTTGAAAGCCAATATATGAGATAATGTATCATGAGAAATGGATTATGTTTGTATAATGTGATTTATACGCGTGTTCCTCTTTAAGCTTGTTATAAAGGTGGTGTGGTGTGAAGCTTAAATTGAGGTAGAGGTTGAATCCATGATACATGTCCTGGAAATGATTTAAATGTGCATATTTTGAGATGACACGAGAAGCATGAGATGTTTTACCATGAGTTATTTACATGTGCTTTGAACTAAATGGTTTTAAATTCATTGATGAGCATTTTGAGGTTTCCCTCACTAAGCTTATTGCTTACGCTCTCTTTCCTCATCAATGCAGAGAAATAGCTATCTCACGCTGCACGTGAGCAAGAAGGATCCAAGGAATTGTCACTTTCCAAAGTACGACTTTAATACATTTTAAGTAGTAATAAGAAGGCAATGTGACTGGGTTATTTTGGGAGTTGTGTTCTAAGATTACTCCATGTTGTAATAGTTTGGATTATTGTTTTGGACTAGTATGATGCTTTATACTTGTGTTTGAGGGGTTTGGGAAGCATTAAGCATGCTTGTATAGAAATCATGCTCTTAGGTATATGTTTGTTGATGCCATGCTTAGTGTGACCTCTTGAAAAGTTGCTATGGTTGATGTTTGTGTAACGCCCTGGTTTTGGGCCTAGCAGTTTTGAGGTTTATTAAACGGTCTGGTGGACCAGGATAGTGTTTCGAGTCGAATTCGGTACAGTATATTTTTTGGTAAGATAAAAATGTGGAAAAAAGTAAAAAATCATCTTTTAATATATATTGATTTTTGGTGGAATCAATTTTGGAAAATGGAATTTGGAAATGCGACAATTTGGTTAGTGACCAAAATGCAATTTTTGAAAACCGTTTTAAAGTGACTAAAATGAAAATGGTCAAATTTTTAGAATCCTTAAGGAGCTCAATTACCAAGTTTTTGCTGGTGGTTTCTCCCTTCAATTACATCATTTTAAACATGTGTTTTAAAGGGGGTTTAAGAGGGATTTAAATATCTAAGTTAGTTATTTGTTTTTAAAGAAAATTTACATAACTTTTTCCTAAACCTTTTCTCTCAACTTCTTTTCTGTCAAACACTCAAAATTTCATCAAAATCCAGAGGTGAGAGATTCTTTTCACTTAGATTATTGATTCTAACTTGATTCTTTAACTTTGTTTTATAAAATCTCATTGAAATCTTATGTTTTATTAGCTTTAAACAAGCAAATTAAGGGAGAAATCACATAAAGGGGTAAGGTCTGTGATCTCCTCTGTTAAATTTTTCTTTATTGATATTCCCAAGTATTTGATCCTTGATTTATGGTTTATAATCTGATTTTATGTTTTTATATAGATTTAATTGGGTAAAATTGATGAAATGATGGAAGATTCGAATTGAATTTGATTTCCAGTGTTATGAATTGTTTTTGAACATATTTTGGATGTTTAATGATGTTGATAAGTCGATTTTATCAATGAAATCCTGAAACTCTTGAATCTCTAGTTGTTTAGGTTGCTAGATTTGTGTTTTTGAGGTGTTATGGTGGTCGTGTGTTTGTTGAAGGTGTTAGGTTGATTTGATTCTGTTTCTAGATGTTAATTGATGATAAAAGTGGTGTTAGATTGTTAGGTTGTGGCTGGGTTGTGTTTGGAAAGGATTAGGTGAAGATTTCGGTTGTTGTGCTTGGGTAATTATGAAGTGAATGCAAGAATCTGTGAGGATCTGTTGCAGTGTTGTAAATACATGGAGATGCATTAATCCTCTGTTGTTATGTGGTTTAAACATGGGAGGTTGTTTTGGAAGTGAACGGTGTAGCATCGGAGTCTTCAGACGCTTGATTTCGCGTTGGCAAATCAAGGCTTTGCGTATCGGTGAGTGAGAACGTGGATTCCAGCTTTATAATGTTTTAAAGGTGCTTTATGGGAGTTTAAACTTAGCTTGATACGCTGGTTTAAACTCATAAGTAAGTAAAAATGGATTTTCTCTCTCGGTCGTGCTAGTGTTAAATGGTTTTATGCACTTGTTTTGATTTACATGTTACCTACTATTTAAGCATGATTTAAAGTATTTGATATATTGTTTTTAAGCATGAAATGCTGAAGGATGCACACGGTAAGTGGTCCTTTTAATTGTAACCCCCTCGACCTGGCCTAGTTGCAAGACCGATCTGAGTATGCTACATTAGGTTTACCAAAGTAAACAGGGAAGATTAAACCTAAAACGCTTCTTTTTTATCTTGTCTAGATGCATTAATGCTTTCCTACATGATCATATTGTTCATAGGTGAGCACTCGTCTCAATCGGGCATCGTAACGACATCCAATTGGCCACAACACAATTTAGGGACCGAAACGCAAATTCAGTAATATAAAAGGACTTTTCCACTTTTTAAGTTACCAACCTTTAATTTGGTTTATTTCACGCTTATATGTCAAATATCTGCTTCAGATGATCATCCATGCTCAAAAATTGACAAAACAAAATTCACTGACTAAAACAAAAGAAAATAGAACTGGCCTTCCATGACATTAACAGATTTAACGACATCCGTATCGATACGCTGAGACCTGTATCGATACGGTTGTGAACACATTGTTTCAATACGGTGAGGTCCATACTGGTACGCTTCTTCGAGTTTAAAATACGGTTTAAAATCATTTCACATCGTACCGATACGGTCCCTTGGTGTTTTGGTACGCGACTTCGTCTCTAAAAAGTATAATTCTAGTGACCACTAGGCATACCGAAACGCCCTTTCCTGTATCGATACACTCTGGCTTTGTTTTCCTGTCTGTACCGAAACACCTCTGCCTGCACCGAAATGCCTTGGCCTTAATGCCTAGCAGTACCGATACGGTCCCTTGCGTATCGGTACACTTGGGTCTGTAATGTTAAAATTAGCTGGTTTTTCACACAATTCAATATACAATTGGCCCCTATCAACTTTCAAACATGCATATCAACACTTCAATATACATAACCTAACATTTATACCAATATTAGGCAAACAAAACAACATCATGCTTCCAAAGGACCACTCTAGAGTCATGCTTCCTAGACCACTTTGCCAAACATACCAAAATGCACAATTAGGCCATTCTTAGCATAAGCAACATGCCAACACACTTAACATAGCATACTAAACTTGGTCAAACCAGCACGACATAGCAACCCATAAGGAAACTCTAGATGCATACCTACACATCCATTTAACCACAACCATGGGTGAGTAACAACATCAAGCTAAACAACATATAACCATCATCAAAAACCAGCATAGAATCATTCAAAAGACCACAATGCAACGGATTTACAACTCCCAAAAACCTTGGCGAACACATTGCCTTATTAACCAGAAACATAAACCGAGTTCATACTCAAAAGTAGTTTATCTCTTGGATCCTAGCAAACCTTGCCTTCGATGCCCCGAACTTTAATGCTCTGCATCATTAGGAAAAAGAGAGCGTAAGCACACATGCTTATTGAGGATTCTCATAAACAATGATGCACTAAAACCATTTAAAAACCACATGCTTGCTTTTCCAAAAACATGCTTACAACCAAAGCATTTTCCCATGATTCCAATCGAATCAAAACAAATAATCAACATTTAACATCATATACAATCCATGCTTAATTCCCAAAGAATTTTAAACAAACCATGCTTAAATCCCAAAGCATTACAAACAAGGTTCAACACATGAACTTTCTCATATATTGGCATTTATAGTGACCCTGGTAGACTACCTCTATCCTATACATATATCGGATACACGGATCTCTCATACCATGCCTAGTTAAACCGCATGATATCCCAAACCTTGCCTAGTTAAACTGCAAGATTTGACACCCTCGCCTAGTTAAACCGCGAGATCTTACCGTTGCCTAGTTAATCCGCAAGATCACCCTTAATTTGGGTTGCCTAGTTAAACCGCAAGTCCCCAAATGAGGTCCCCAACAGTCCGAGTGGCCTTGTTACACCGTCATACCTCAAGGACCCATGGCCACGATCGATTTTGTTCATATTTTATAGTGCACTTTTAATCCTATGGTATGCCAACTATATTTGATTGTTTTCTCACCTTGTCACATGGCCAATATATCATTTACAAAACCATTTACTTACTGTTTTACAATGGATTTCATATAAATCCACATATGCAATTCTCATTACCAATGCAATGACACCATTCCCAACCAGAATGAAACCCAATGCTCAATAGCATTTAATATACTTTCAAACCCCTGCATATGACTCAAAATCATGCATTACCAGTAAGTAAATCATACCATGTTTATCATTAAAACATGCAAGCAATATGCTCATATCTAAGTCGATATTCAAGAGCAAAATAAGGGAAACTTACTTCCGAGCTTAGGTAAGTGTCTCACGCTTATCCTAAACTTCCAACAACCTTTACAAACCTTTGTAAAGCTTTTAAAACCAGTTTCCACTCACGATACGCCTCACCTTCCTTGCCAACGCAAATCAAGCTCTGAGCAAGACACCAAACAACGTCAAGCTTCGTCGCCTTGACTATCCCCTATTTTCAACACATAAAACCAGAGGATAAATGCATTAAAATGCATTCAAACCATTGCCTAACAGCAATCTCCTGTAACTCCCAAGTTGCCCACTCAAAAACCATCCGAAACATACCAAAATCAACATTAAACGTTTCCAAAACTTAATCCAGCCATAAATCAACAATTCAAGCCATCAACCAACATCTAATAACATCCAAAAACCCTTTCCTAAATCCTTTTACCTCCAGCAAAGATTAAACTTGATTATCTCCACAATAACTCAAAACTAGCAACCTAACTAATTAGAGATTCAAGAATTTCGGGATTCTATTGATAAAAACAACTTATCAACGTCAAAATACATCCAAAACATATATTAAATCAATCTCAATTACTGGAAATCAAATCCACTTCGAAAATCACCATGTTTCATCGAAATTTCCAAAATAACTCAATTAAACATAGATAAAACATTAAAACCACATTACAACTTATAAATCAAGGATCAAATACTTGAGAATATCAATAAAGAACCATTTAATAGAAGAGATCACAGACCTTACCCCTATTATGTGATTTCTCCCTCAATTGGCTTATTTAAAGCTAAGAAAATGCAAGATTTCGAGATTTTACAAAACAAAGTTAAATGAACAAATTAAAATCAATAATCTTAGTGAAAATAGTCCCTCACCTATGGATTTTGATAAAATTATGAGTGTTTTGAAGAAAAGAAGTTGAGAGAAAAGATTTAGGAAAAAGTTATGTAAATTTCTTTTAAAAGCTAATAACTAACTTTAGATATTTAATCCTTATTAACACCCTTTTAAAACACATGTTTAAAATGTTTTAATTAAAGAGAGAAATCACCAGAAAACATTTGGTATATTAGCTCTTTAAGGATTCTAAGGATTTGACCCTTCTGATTTTAGTCACTTTAAAACAACCTTCAAAATTCGCATTTTGGTCACTAACCCTAAATGTCATATTTCCAAATTCCTTTTTTCTAAAATTGATTCCACAAAAAATCAATATATAATAAAAGATGATTTTAACTATTTTTCCATATTTTGATCTTACCAAAAAATATACGGTCCCGAATTTGACTCGAATCTCTAACTTGGTCCACCGGACTATCTAATAAACCTCAAAATGCTAAGCCCAAAACTGGGGTGTTACAGTAAGTATATGGTTTATACTTGTGATTTAAAGCATTGTTGTGGCTTTGGAAAAATGGTTTGGTTAATGCTTGTTAAAAACAGTGAGATAAATGTTAAATGGTTAATTATATTGGCTAAGCCCAAAACTGGGGTGTTACAGTAAGTCGCCTTGGATGTTTAGGGGTTTAGATCCGTGTACCGAAAACTACATCCGAGTACCCTAACGGTAGAGGGGTTAAACAGTACCGTAGACTCCTGTTAGTGGATTAAGCGTCTAACCGATGATTAGGGTTGGTGTCCCCGTGGGTTGAAAGGTGCACCCGATTTCGCTATTCTGGTTGAGATGGCTTGAAGTGTTGGTTGAACACTTGTTGAATCCGTGTATCAGATGAACTCTTTTGTTAATGGACTTGTTTAATGATCACTTGTAAGCCAATATAATTGTTGATGTATCATTGGAAATTTTTGGAATTTCACGTTTTAAGATTTATTCGAGTTGACAATGAGGTTGTGATGTTTCTATGCTTAAAGTGAAAAAAATTCCATGGGATATGGTTAGGGACCATTTGGTTAATTGAAGAACATTAGAGGGAAATATTGTAAAAATTATTTTAGAAATGGAAATAGTTAGAATGATGTTCTTTATGCTTGATTATGTAATTGAAGGTTAATTTAGAGTGTTGGAATGGTTAAAGGGTGATAAAGATTAGAATTATGAAATGTGCCCATAATTTTAGTTTTTGGCAGTAAGTTCAGAAATTCACAAAAAAAATCCACAAACCGAATTAGAAGGTGAATCGTATATGTATGAACTGGAAATTGAGTCTAGTTTCTTTTCAAAAAAATTGTGATTGATTCGGGTTCTGTACTCAAATATATGAATTTTTAAGTGATGAAAGGTCAAGAAACAGAGTAGCAGTCTGCTCCAAAATTTAGCATTGGGGTTTGCCTTTGAAAATTCGTCATAAATCGTATGAGTTGAATTTGGACTATTAATTTATATGGTTGGAAAGCTTATCAAATCTAGTTCTTTTAGATCAAACCGAATCAAATTTTAAGCTATAGATTTTTTTATAGAAATATTTCTTTGAAGGTAGCGCATGCTGACATATTATAAAATGAGTGTCTTATTGGTATTATTAATTGTGCATGTAAGGGATGAATGCGAAGCAGACCAGTAAACACAAGAAAATTGAAAATTTAGTAGATAAAGAAAAGGACCAAACTTGAAGTTCTCTTAAATTATTTAATTTAGTTTGGGATAAGAAGCACCAAGGCGAGTGCAATCCATATATAACATGATACATGAATGTTTTATACATCATTAGGAAAACTTGCATTGAGTTAACCTTGTTTATATTGGCATGATATTTATGTCATTAACCATATATTTAACATGTTCTAAATATGTCAAAAGATGAATATAAATGCATGGATCACTAGTTATATTTGATGTTATATTATGAATGTTAATTCGGGTATAAACTCCCCAATGTCAAATTATGTTGATATACATTGCCATGGATGAAATAAATACGGAATATATGCCCAAGTATATTATTGAGGGACAGGGTATAGTTAGCATGCCATAAAGTCCAACAACACGCTGCATATTCGGTTTAGTACTATAGTGCATATAAAGGACACTTAGTGCTTATGGTGGGCATGACCTTATGTGTATTATGGTGGGCACGACCTTATGTTTATTAGCACTTCAGTGCATATTTGACTCGTGTACCCAGGGTCCTCATAGGCTTATATTTGGGCTATGATTTATTGTTTAATAAATGATAAACAAGTGAAAAAGTTTATGAGCTTTTGGAACAAATGGAAAGTATATTGGTAAGAAATTTATATCTAGTTTATATTATGTTAATATATGGTTAACATAATGGTAATACATATCTAGTGATCATGATGCATTGAATATTGTTATAGCTTTATATATAAGTATGTTGTATTGCACTGGATATTATTATTGCCTCACTAAGTGTATACTTAGCGTGTAATGATTTTCAAGCGTAGGTGAAAAGTAGGAATCGGTGTAAGGAGTTTTTAGCATCCTACTTAGCAAGGAGTATATTTACGGTATCAATAATGACATCTTTGATGTATTTTAATTTTACTGGTTGGCATGTATAAGATAATAGTAGTTGGTTTTAAACTAGTTTAGACATAATTTTTAATAGCGTATAAACTAGTTTATGTTGATAATGAATGGTGAGTAGCTTTATGAAAATTGAAAATGGTTAAAGGAATTACTAGTGTAAAATCGGGTAACTATTAGGAATTGAATAAATAGTGTAATCGATTAGATTTTTAATTTAGGCAGTTATAATACTTATAGGCTGTAGTTATCAAATGCAAAGTTGCTGCCTGAAATCGAAATTAATTGGTAGATTAAAAATTAGAAAACTAATTTTATGCGATAAATTGAAAAATGGTTTATTGTGATTTTTAAATAAATGACTATTATGGATTGTTATCAATTCTCTATGTGACACTCTAACTAGAATTGGATACTAAATACTGGTAAGGGTGTTACAGCCTTGGCGATCAACTTGTTGTCAAAGTGTTTGCCCTCGTCACTAATGATAGATTGGGGGACTCCAAAATGGGTAAAGATGTTCTTGTGTTAAAACCTCAAGACAGTGTTTGCATCATTCTTAGTTGTAGCGATTGCTTCCACCCATTTTGACACGTAATCAACCATGAGTAAGATATACAGTTGACCTTTGAAAGATGGGAATGGCCCCATGAAGTCAATACCCCAAACGTCAAAATTTTCAACTTCCAAGATGACTTGCATGGGAAGCTTATTGTGTAGAGATATGTTCCCTGTCCTATAACATCTATCACACGCCTTGTAATATGCATGGACATCTTGGAACAAGGTTGGCCAATAAAACCCAGATTATAGGACCTTTGTAGCAATCCTTTGTCCTCCAAAATGTCCTCCACACATGGTAGAGTGGAAATGGTATAGGATATCTTCTTGTTCCTCCTCAAGGACGCATCTCTGGATCATTTGATCAGCGTATTGCTTGAAAAGGTAAGGCTTATCCCAATAATAATAGTGTGCGCCATGTCGTAATTTCTTTCTTCCCTAGCTGCTAAGATCACAAGGGAAAATGCCACTAACAAGAAAGTTAACAATATCAGTGTACCATGGTAAAGCCGTGGCCTTTAAAAGTTTCTCATCAGAGAATTCTTCCTTAATATCACATGTAACATTAGTATCACATGCGGTTTCAAGTCTGGAAAGATGGTCAGCAACTTGATTTTTTAGTCCCCTTTCTATCGACTACCTCAATATCAAACTCTTGCAGAAGTAATATCCATCTAATAAGTCTAGGTTTAGCATCCTTTTTAGTTACCAAGTATTTTATGGTAGAATAATCGGTATGTACAATAACCTTAGTCCAATTAAATATGACCTAAATTTATCAAATGCAAAATCTATAGCAAGCAATTCTTTTCCAGTGGTAGTGTAGTTTACTTGGGCCTCATTAAGTGTAAGACTAACACAATATATGACATAAAAAACCTTGTTTCGACGCTAACCAAGAACAACTCCAACAGCGTAGTCACTTGCATCACACATCGACTCAAACTGTTGTGACCAATCATGAGGCACTACCAGCGGTGCAGAGATAAGCTTCTTCCTTAAGGTTTTAAATGTAGCACGACAGTGGTCATTAAACTCAAATGCTCAATTTTGTTCCAGCAAGAGACACAAGAGCTTCGAAATTTTGAAGAAGTCTTTGATGAATTGCCTATAGAAACCAGTATGGCCAAGGAAACTATTAATGGCTTTGACGTTTGTCGCTGCTAGAATCTTCTCGATAACTTCAATCTTGGCTTTATCCACTTCAATGCCCTTGTCAGAGATGCAGTGGCCTAGGATAATGCCCTCAGATACCATAAAATGGCATTTTCCCAGCTAAGTACTAGGTCAGTATCCTCGCATCCTTGTAACACTTTTTCGAGATTGCTTAAACAGTGATGAAAAGAGTCTTCATACACAGAAAAGTCATCCATGAAAATCTCTAACAAATAATTCACCATGTCTGAGTAGATGGCCATCATGCATCGCTAAAAAGTGGATGGTGCATTACAAAGGCCAAAGGGCATCCGTCGAAATGCATAGATGTCGTATGGACATGTAAATGTCGTCTTCTCTTAGTCCTCTAGTGCAATAGCAATCTTATTATAGCCATAGTAACCATCCAGGAAGTAGTAGTAAGGTTTCCCTGTAAGCTTATCAAGCATCTGATCAATAAATGGCAGCGGGAAGTGTTCCTTCTTTGTGGCTTTGTTCAGCTTCATGTTATCAATGCAGATCCACCATGCAGTAATGGTTCTGGTAGGGAGGAGTTCATCAGCACCATTTTTTTATCACAGTTATTCCCCCTTTCTTCGGCACACACTAGACAAGACTCACCCATGAGTTGTCTGAAATAGGATATATGATTCCAACGTCAAGCCATTTTATGATCTCCTTCATAATTACAGATTTCATAATAGGATTGAGTCTCTATTGTGGTTTTATCGAACTGCTCTGATCATCTGGAAGCAAAATCTTATGCATACACAAAGTAGGGCTTATACCCTTGATGTCAGCAATAGTCCAGCCAATAGCTTTCTTATGTTGTGATAAAACATTTAACAGTTTACATTGAACAGTGTATCAAGAAAAATAGTGGAGACACACATACAGGGACACACAATGAAGGCAAAAGATTTTTGTTTTGACTCATGTATATCATAAACAAACTAGTATTGGTAAGTGTAACCATGATTTGTTAAACAAAATCATTCTTTTCTCAAATTCAAAATTGACGTCTTATTTTACATTAAACTTTGATGTAGATTTGATAATTTTGTTATGCATTCCCTCCACTATAAATCCAATAAATTAAATATCTCCCTCGACCGCTCAACACCACATATTTCAACAAAGTTCATGTCCAATAGAAATGAAATACAAATGTTTATTTTCTGTAAAAAAAAATTACAAATTGTTTTACAATATTACTTTCATACTATAATTACATACGTAGATCGGGTACAGATACAACCATGAATTAAAGACAAACTACAAGCATTGGCACATTATTTTAATTCAACTTAAATCAGTCAAACATGATATTGCTCTAACTGAACATCCTTGGCCGTCAATGGAACATACTCTCCCAGGTATACTTCCAGGTGATCTGACAAGGCAGATTTATCGATGTTTTCGTGATGGTAAGATTTGCAGACGAAGTAAATCACTGTCTGGATAACTAATCCAAAGAGGGTCAACATGGAATGCAAAAACAAACAAATAATTGCATATACAATCCTAGTACCCATGCCGGAGCTGCTACCGTGAATCACCAGCCTCTGAAATGCAAACTGTACGGCGACGGCGGCGATTCCGAGTGTCAGAAAAATAACCATGGCGACCCATGTATTTCCCTTCACCAGGTTTTTGCCCTTCACCATGGCGTTGAAACCGTATGCCTCTTCTAAAACAGAGACGACGCAAGCCAAGTGCCAGATTACTGTCAAATACAAAAATCCCAGCAGGTACAAAACGACTAAAATAATCAACACCGCCAAACCCAAATCGTTTCGTCCGATTGAGATGGCGGAAACAAACAAGACGGAAAACGCCAAGACGTGGTAGAAAAACATGGCGACGAAAATACATAAGAAAGTTAGCATGAGCCGCTTCCAGACCTTGGGAACAACGCTGATGACTTTGTTGAAGGTGAGTTCCCGAGCTGTGTATATGCAAGCGATGGTGTAAACAACGGCAGCGGTCGAAAGGAGCGAGAAGATGAAAAAGAGAGTGAAGTAGGCAGCTTTGAAAAGCCAAAAGTAAGCCCACTCATCCGAGATAAGATCGGATAGTTTGTTGTATTTGGGAGTGCCGGATCGAGTATGGTCGAGTTCTATTTCGTTGTGGATGATTTTCCTAAAGAAGAGATTTGATACTTCCATGTGAACAAGGTAGATGAATGATAAAGGAAGGATTAGAGTTAAAGTGATTTTGCTGAAAATTTTTCTGCATGCAAAGATGGCTTTGTAGGATTCATTGAAGATGCCAAAGAACCCAACGAATTGCATCTCTTCTTGCTCTTTATCCATGATGCTTTTTAGAGTTGCAGACAAAAGGGAAAACAGAGAGATGGAAGTGGTTGGTGATGAGAAGAATATAAGGAATGGGATATATTAATTCTAAGAAACCAAGTCAATGTTAACATATATTTGGTATATATTTTTATCATACTTTCCAAAGAAAAATCTATGAAAGGGGGTGGGGAAAGTGGATTCCGAAGCTTCTATTACTTGTTTGAATGGAACCAAGTTATTCCAACAAGAAAAGTCTTTCGTTTGAATGGAACCAAGTCAAAACACGCCTCTCTCTCCATTCTTCGGTTTACCATATTGTCCCGAATACTTTTTGGTATATGATTTGATTTTTTTTTTAATTCTAAGATGATTTGAATTTTAATTATTTTTGGTATATGAACTGATAAATATTTTGACTAAGCAAACGTATGATTTATTAGAGGAAAAAATCATACATAAATTATTGTGTGTCATTAAAAACTTTCCTAACTTAAATGGAGGAAAAGAGTACAAGCACAACAATTTCACAAACATAACACTGAACCAAAAAACAAACGCACCATCCAACAACACAACACAAACCTCGACCACCAAACACCACGAAGCAGCAAGGAGTAACGCCTAACAGCCAAGACCACAACCCCTATTAAGCCACCAAACGCAATTACCACCCATCTCGAAACAAAGCAGCACGTGCCATTCCCTCATTCGCAAGCGCATTGGCCAGGCCATTACCTTCACGGAAAATATGCGTAAAACACACACATGATAACACCTCCACATGTGCATCAATCAACACCAAAATGTCCCAAAACTTCCAAGGACGACGATCTTTATGCATAATCCAACTTAAAGCCACAACTGAATCCGATTCCACAATCAAGCTCACACCAACACGCCATCAGATCAAACGAATAACGAAATAGCACATTCTACAGTGCGTAACTTCGTCTCATTTGACTCCATGATTCCCAACGGTCCCGAAAAAATAGCCACAACCAAACCTTCATCCTTCCTCAATACACCACCAAAACGAGAGAGGCATGGCTTTCCACATGCGGAACCATTCATATTAAGCTTGAGAACTCTGCTTGAGAACCCCTCGGACATTTCCACCATTGTGATTCATAACCACAAACATCCTCCGACATCACTTTTAACCAGTAAAATGATCAAATTTTAATGAGAAAGAACACTTCCTCCAACGCCGTTTGCTTACCATTAAACACAAATTCATTACGGGCCAACCAAAGCAACCAAAGGGCCGAAGAAACACATGCCACCCACCATTGTCTTAATTGTCCCAAAAATGAACAATGGAAACCCGAGATAAGAAACTCAAAAAACAAACAAGAGAATAAGACACATGTCCCACCAACACAAGAACCAATCTCACACAGCTCGAACCGAATGGACAAGAAAATAACAATTGACCCGCTTCATTCGTAGGTCCTGAACACCACACACAGCGACCTTGTTCGTCTAAGAAATGAATCTCTCGCGCGCAACGCTTGAATCCAAAGGCACCTCTCACCCAATAACTTCTCTCCCACACCATCTGCTACCACATCCATATCTAGCCCATGAATTTTATATTGAATATAAAAAATATGTCTCTAAATGTAACCCCTTGACCCAGCCTAGTCGTTAGACTCAAACCAAGAAGATCATATTTGGTTTACCGAAGTAAATTTGAAATGACTTACTCAAATTATGGTCCATTTTTTTCTTTTTAAAATCTAGGTGCATCATTAATACATGCAATGTGCATTAAAGCAGCAGTTTGATTTTCATTCGAAACAAACATCGATAAGGCACTCAATTACGAACACAAGCATTTTAGGGACCAAAATGCAAATCCATATAATTATAGGGACTTATACAGGTTTTAGGTTACCAATATTTAATTAATTATATTTCATGCTAGCATGTCAATTTTCAACTCAAACGGATCACAATTAGGCATCCAATTTAACAAAATACAAAATTAAGGACTAAATCATAAAACTGCCAAAATATAGGGACTAACAAATTGATGAAAGTATCATACTTTAATTAGCTATATTATAAGCTTGGTTGCAAAATATTAGGTCAATCAGACATCATTTACTTATTCAATTGATGTGATTACATACGATGACCAAAATGCAAAGAATCTAAACTTAGTAAACTCATTCACTAAGCATACTCAAATTACATGCAAACAACCTTGACATGCTTCTAATATTATACCGTCAACAAACAAGTGGGCTCAATTAATCACATGCCAATTATTCAGCACAATTCGTATTTATACAAGTAATCCAAAGGCATGCTTCCTAACAATATAAAGCATTATCCAATAAGCACCAAATGGTCGGGACTTCAAACATAATCTATAGATCAATTAAGAAATAGAAGCACATGACCACTAGTACACTTAGAATACAAGCGATCCACCCAATCAATATTATTAAGTCATTTGAAAACATTAAGTCATAACCATCAAATGAACTTAGCATTGAAACATACTCAACATCATTCATATCGCCATCATCCAACATAATATATCTCCAATCAAATAGTAATACATTGCACAAAAATAACATCCCAATTATTAACTCACATTGTCTTGTTACAAATATTTAAAACACCATAACATACTCTTTAAAATGCTTGTCTTAGAATCACTCATTGCCTTTTACCACAATCCCGCACTTGTTTAATTCACTGCATCGATGGAAGAAAATAGAGTGTAAGCATGTAATGCCTAGTGAGTACGCTTAAAATGGATAAAACGCTAATGCATTTTTGAAATCAAAATCCTTATTTGAAACTCGTATTAAAGCAAGTCAAACTCACCATTCCAAAGCATTTAAATAAAATATGCTTAAATAAGCCAAAGCAACCTTCCAATACGTTTGTAAAACATGTCATGCATATTAAACCATATGCACAAGAGCTTCACTTGAAACATGCATAATTACCATATGCAAACATAGCTTTCAAATACCATGCATATTAAACCATATGCAACACATGTATCATGGATCTCATGCATAATCCCATATGCAAACCTCAATTTAAGCCTTCACATGCATACTCTTCCAATAGCAAAGCTTAAAGAGCATAACATGTATAAATCACATTATACAAAACATAATTCATCCATCATGATACATTGGCTTATATATTGGCATTAAAGTGACCCAAAACTAAATCTTTCTATTTGTAAAATGCATCGGATACACAGATTTCCCAAGTGGCTCCTTCAACCACTTCACACACATCCTCGAACCAGAGCAAATGGTACTACTACCCCTCAACGGTTATGATGTATAAATCTACCAGCAGAGAATTTGGCACACTCTTGACCCCTCGACACATATGAGGCAAGTTATTATAGTGTACTTTAAACCCTATGGCATGCCAACTATATCCGATAGCATTTAACCATTGCCACTTCCCAATATATATTTTTAAACACATTTACTCACTGTTTTTCATATACATTTAACCAAACATTTGTAATGCCCTGGTTTTGGGCCTAGCGGTTTAAGGGCTTGTTGGACAGTCCGGTGGACTAGGTTAGGGATTCAATTCGGGTTCAGGAGTGAATGTTTTTGATTAAGTTAAAAATATGGAAAAGTGGTTAAAACCATTATTTACTGTATAGATAATATTGGTGGAATCAATTTAAGAATTTGGAATTGGAAGTGTGACATTTTGGTTGGTGACCAAAATGTAAATTTTGAAAACTGTTTTAAATGCTGGCTAGTTTGTAAAAGGGTCAAATTCATAGAATCCTTAAGGAGCTATTTTACCAAACTTTTCTGGTGGGTTCTTCCTTCAATTAAGGATTTTTAACATGTTTTTTATTAATTAATAAAAAGAGGTTTTTAATATTAAAATGTAGTTATTGATTTTATAAAGATTTGATGTAAACTTTTCTCTCAACTTTTCTCCTCACTTCTACTCCGCCGAACAGTCTTGTTTTCATCAAATTCCAGAAGTGAGAGATCTATTTTCCTGAACACTTGATTTATAATTGATTCTTCTTCCTTGACTTACAAAATCTCATTGAAATCTTGTGTTTTTCAAGCTTTAATCAATCAATTGAGGGAGAAATCACACAATAGAGGTAAGGTTCATTTTCTCCTATATTGAATGGTTCTTTATTGATATTCCCAAGTATTTGATCCTTGATTTATGATTTATAATCTGATTTTATGTTTTTAAGATGATTATTTGATTTAATTGGGTTTAATTGATGAAATTGAAGAATATCCATATTGGATATGTTTGTCAGTATTGAGGATTGATTTTAAATGAGTATTGGATGTTTTATAATGTGGATAAGTTGTTATTAGTTGCTGGAGATATAAGGATGATGTAATCCTGTTTTGAGGGTTGATTGTTGTTAATGGAAGTGTTAGATTGTTAGTTTGTGGCTGGGTTGTGTTTTGAAAGAGTTAGATGATGTTTTTGGTTGTTGTGGTTGGGTAATTGTGAAAGAATTGTTGAGGGTTGTATTGAATGCTGTTGCAGTGTTTGAATGCATTGAGATGCATTAATCCTCTATTATTATGTGGTTAAAATAGGGGAGGCTGATCCGGAAGCTATCGGTGAAGCTTTGGAGTCTTTAGACGCTTGAATTTGCGTCGGCGAATTGAGGTTTCGCGTATCGGTGAGTGAGAACGTGGGTTTCAGCTTTGAAATGGTTTCAAGGTGGTTTATGGGATTTTAAACTTATAACACCCCTTTTCCTGTATTCGTATTAATCGGGTGCAGTCGAAATGTTACGTCTTCTTTAATAAAAAAATTAGGATAATTTAAAATTTTCAGAAAACTTCTCAATGTTCACCCATCATAAAATTTCTCTATCCCAAGCACACTTAACTTTATTTAAAATCGACTTAAATTATTTATTTGTTCCAATCATAAATCAATTATCTTAGCATAAAACTCATCACCTAAGTTTACTCTTAACTTTGAATCTTTCCAGAAATGCCAATTATAATGAAACCATAACAACTTTAAAGGCCAATCACAACTCGAATAAGTTTAGCAAGTATACATGTCACTATAATAATCAAACCTCAATTAGGATGTCATTACTGTGATTACCTGTTGAGCTTTCCAATATTGATGCAATGCTCTTCTCACTCTCATCTTGATTTACCTACGTGTGTATAATCAAGCACACGCTAAGTACGAACTTAGTGAGGCAATAAAGGAAGTTAACAACAATAATTTAAACTTTATTCAACTTCATGGCTACATTTATATATATATATATAGCATGATATATGCCAATGCATCAACTTTCATATTGCATTAGTAATTATTTACAATATGCCAATGTCATAAGATTTTCATGCTTATCCGTTTGTCATAACATGCCTTATATGCATAAATGCATCATAATCACTAGATAAGTATACCATCATATATCAACATAATATAAACCAGATATAAATTTCTTACTGATATACTTGCCATTTACTCCGGGAGTTCAGATACTCCCTAATCTGTTTTTCCCTTTATTATTCATTAATTTATAGCCCAAATTAAACCTTGAGGATCCTGGGTACGCGAGTCAAATATGCACCGAAGTGCTAATAGACATAAGGTCGTCCCCACCATCCGCACATTTATAAGGTTGTACTAACCATCCACACGTATATAAGGCCGTGCTAACCATACACTAAGTGTCCTTTATATACACTATAGTGCTATCCCACATACTCGAATCTACAGCGTGCTGCTGGACTCTATGGCATGCCAACTATACCCTATCCTCAATGACTTATTTAGGCATAATTTCTGTATTTATTCCACCCATGGCAACATATATCAATATAATTGAACATTGGGCAGTTCATACCCAAAATAACATTCATTGTATACCATTATATATAACTAGTGATCCATGCATTTGTGTTCAACCTTTGACATATTTAAAATATGTCAAACATTTGATCAATGACATAAATATCATGCCAATATATAAACCAGGTAGACTTATCGCAAGTCTTACCAATGATGTATAAAACATCCATGTATCATGTTATGTATGCATTGCACTCACCTGGGCCATTTATTAGCATGCCTCACTAAATTCTACTCGATTCTTTCCTTTATAGAACCTCGAACCTTCTTTGATTCGGGCTTGACTTCATTAATCACATGAATAAGATAAAATATTTGTTAGATTCAAATCTAACAATACCTTAACCATGTTGTCTAATATAATCATTCGAATATAAAATTTCTAAATTTTTTTCCTTTCTTCCTTGTACTGTTCAAAAACTCACTATAGTCCTTAGTGACCAATTTGAACTTCCAATAATTCTTCCGAGCTTGCTAACTAACATTTAAATACAAAATGTTTCAAATTCCATTTTCTGACAGCTTGCGCTACCTTCCAAGATTTACTTGTACAGGGCAGAATACATACCGGATCTTAATTTCCTTTATACTGGAGAAACTATATTCGATTACGGTTCTAACGGTGTAAGCCACGTAAATTAATAATTTCTACAAAAATTATGAAAATTCTTCAAACTCCCGTCACTGTGCTGTTTTGACAGAAACTGCTCTACAAATTTTTCGACCTTCATTCGATTAAAAATTCATATCTTTTCATTCGGACCTCGAAATCAGTTTTCGTTTGTTGGAAACGAAACTAGACGAGCAAATATTTACAATGGTATAAAATTCATCATCTAACCATTTTTTTAGAATTTATGGTGAATTTTCGAAGTCACTGCCAAAATTAAATCTTCTACATAGCTTTCCATAATAAACTTCTAATTTATACTAACTTCTTCTTATTTTTCTACTTGTCAATTTAGTCCCATCACTTGCTTCAAACCACCAATTCATCTTCTTCTTCATCAATTAATTATTCAAAAATAATTCCCTCTAACTTTCTTTCTTTGCCAAAATAGTCGATTCGATACTTTCATGTGAACAAGGTAGATGAATGATAAAGGAAGGATTAGAGTTAAAGTGATTTTGCTGAAAATTTTTCTGCATGCAAAGATGGCTTTGTAGGATTCATTGAAGATGCCAAAGAACCCAACGAATTGCATCTCTTCTTGCTCTTTATCCATGATGCTTTTTAGAGTTGCAGACAAAAGGGAAAACAGAGAGATGGAAGTGGTTGGTGATGAGAAGAATATAAGGAATGGGATATATTAATTCTAAGAAACCAAGTCAATGTTAACATATATTTGGTATATATTTTTATCATACTTTCCAAAGAAAAATCTATGAAAGGGGGTGGGGAAAGTGGATTCCGAAGCTTCTATTACTTGTTTGAATGGAACCAAGTTATTCCAACAAGAAAAGTCTTTCGTTTGAATGGAACCAAGTCAAAACACGCCTCTCTCTCCATTCTTCGGTTTACCATATTGTCCCGGATACTTTTTGGTATATGATTTGATTTTTTTTTAATTCTAAGATGATTTGAATTTTAATTATTTTTGGTATATGAACTGATAAATATTTTGACTAAGCAAACGTATGATTTATTAGAGGAAAAAAATCATACATAAATTATTGTGTGTCATTAAAAACTTTCCTAACTTAAATGGAGGAAAAGAGTACAAGCACAACAATTTCACAAACATAACACTGAACCAAAAAACAAACGCACCATCCAACAACACAACACAAACCTCGACCACCAAACACCACGAAGCAGCAAGGAGTAACGCCTAACAGCCAAGACCACAACCCCTATTAAGCCACCAAACGCAATTACCACCCATCTCGAAACAAAGCAGCACGTGCCATTCCCTCATTCGCAAGCGCATTGGCCAGGCCATTACCTTCACGGAAAATATGCGTAAAACACACACATGATAACACCTCCACATGTGCATCAATCAACACCAAAATGTCCCAAAGCTTCCAAGGACGATGATCTTTATGCATAATCCAACTTAAAGCCACAACTGAATCCGATTCCACAATCAAGCTCACACCAACACGCCATCAGATCAAACGAATAACGAAATAGCACATTCTACAGCGCGTAACTTCGTCTCATTTGACTCCATGATTCCCAACGGTCCCGAAAAAATAGCCACAACCAAACCTTCATCCTTCCTCAATACACCACCAAAACGAGAGAGGCATGGCTTTCCACATGCGGAACCATTCATATTAAGCTTGAGAACTCTGCTTGAGAACCCCTCGGACATTTCCACCATTGTGATTCATAACCACAAACATCCTCCGACATCACTTTTAACCAGTAAAATGATCAAATTTTAATGAGAAAGAACACTTCCTCCAACGCCGTTTGCTTACCATTAAACACAAATTCATTACGGGCCAACCAAAGCAACCAAAGGGCCGAAGAAACACATGCCACCCACCATTGTCTTAATTGTCCCAAAAATGAACAATGGAAACCCGAGATAAGAAACTCAAAAAACAAACAAGAGAATAAGACACATGTCCCACCAACACAAGAACCAATCTCACACAGCTCGAACCGAATGGACAAGAAAATAACAATTGACCCGCTTCATTCGTGAGGGTCTGAACGAACACCACACACAGCGACCTTGTTCGTCTAAGAAATGAATCTCTCGCGCGCAACGCTTGAATCCAAAGGCACCTCTCACCCAATAACTTCTCTCCCACACCATCTGCTACCACATCCATATCTAGCCCATGAATTTTATATTGAATATAAAAAATATGTCTCTAAATGTAACCCCTTGACCCAGCCTAGTCGTTAGACTCAAACCAAGAAGATCATATTTGGTTTACCGAAGTAAATTTGAAATGACTTACTCAAATTATGGTCCATTTTTTTCTTTTTAAAATCTAGGTGCATCATTAATACATGCAATGTGCATTAAAGCAGCAGTTTGATTTTCATTCGAAACAAACATCGATAAGGCACTCAATTACGAACACAAGCATTTTAGGGACCAAAATGCAAATCCATATAATTATCGGGACTTATACAGGTTTTAGGTTACCAATATTTAATTAATTATATTTCATGCTAGCATGTCAATTTTCAACTCAAACGGATCACAATTAGGCATCCAATTTAACAAAATACAAAATTAAGGACTAAATCATAAAACTGCCAAAATATAGGGACTAACAAATTGATGAAAGTATCATACTTTAATTAGCTATATTATAAGCTTGGTTGCAAAATATTAGGTCAATCAGACATCATTTACTTATTCAATTGATGTGATTACATACGATGACCAAAATGCAAAGAATCTAAACTTAGTAAACTCATTCACTAAGCATACTCAAATTACATGCAAACAACCTTGACATGCTTCTAATATTATACCGTCAACAAACAAGTGGGCTCAATTAATCACATGCCAATTATTCAGCACAATTCGTATTTATACAAGTAATCCAAAGGCATGCTTCCTAACAATATAAAGCATTATCCAATAAGCACCAAATGGTCGGGACTTCAAACATAATCTATAGATCAATTAAGAAATAGAAGCACATGACCACTAGTACACTTAGAATACAAGCGATCCACCCAATCAATATTATTAAGTCATTTGAAAACATTAAGTCATAACCATCAAATGAACTTAGCATTGAAACATACTCAACATCATTCATATCGCCATCATCCAACATAATATATCTCCAATCAAATAGTAATACATTGCACAAAAATAACATCCCAATTATTAACTCACATTGTCTTGTTACAAATATTTAAAACACCATAACATACTCTTTAAAATGCTTGTCTTAGAATCACTCATTGCCTTTTACCACAATCCCGCACTTGTTTAATTCATTTGCATCGATGGAAGAAAATAGAGTGTAAGCATGTAATGCCTAGTGAGTACGCGCTTAAAATGGATAAAACGCTAATGCATTTTTGAAATCAAAATCCTTATTTGAAACTCGTATTAAAGCAAGTCAAACTCACCATTCCAAAGCATTTAAATAAAATATGCTTAAATAAGCCAAAGCAACCTTCCAATACGTTTGTAAAACATGTCATGCATATTAAACCATATGCACAAGAGCTTCACTTGAAACATGCATAATTACCATATGCAAACATAGCTTTCAAATACCATGCATATTAAACCATATGCAACACATGTATCATGGATCTCATGCATAATCCCATATGCAAACCTCAATTTAAGCCTTCACATGCATACTCTTCCAATAGCAAAGCTTAAAGAGCATAACATGTATAAATCACATTATACAAAACATAATTCATCCATCATGATACATTGGCTTATATATTGGCATTAAAGTGACCCAAAACTAAATCTTTCTATTTGTAAAATGCATCGGATACACAGATTTCCCAAGTGGCTCCTTCAACCACTTCACACACATCCTCGAACCAGAGCAAATGGTACTACTACCCCTCAACGGTTATGATGTATAAATCTACCAGCAGAGAATTTGGCACACTCTTGACCCCTCGACACATATGAGGCAAGTTATTATAGTGTACTTTAAACCCTATGGCATGCCAACTATATCCGATAGCATTTAACCATTGCCACTTCCCAATATATATTTTTAAACACATTTACTCACTGTTTTTCATATACATTTAACCAAACATTTGTAATGCCCTGGTTTTGGGCCTAGCGGTTTAAGGGCTTGTTGGACAGTCCGGTGGACTAGGTTAGGGATTCAATTCGGGTTCAGGAGTGAATGTTTTTGATTAAGTTAAAAATATGGAAAAGTGGTTAAAACCATTATTTACTGTATAGATAATATTGGTGGAATCAATTTAAGAATTTGGAATTGGAAGTGTGACATTTTGGTTGGTGACCAAAATGTAAATTTTGAAAAAAACTTTTTAAAAATGGCTAGTTTGTAAAAGGGTCAAATTCATAGAATCCTTAAGGAGCTATTTTACCAAACTTTTCTGGTGGGTTCTTCCTTCAATTAAGGATTTTTAACATGTTTTTTATTAATTAATAAAAAGAGGTTTTTAATATTAAAATGTAGTTATTGATTTTATAAAGATTTGATGTAAACTTTTCTCTCAACTTTTCTCCTCACTTCTACTCCGCCGAACAGTCTTGTTTTCATCAAATTCCAGAAGTGAGAGATCTATTTTCCTGAACACTTGATTTATAATTGATTCTTCTTCCTTGACTTACAAAATCTCATTGAAATCTTGTGTTTTTCAAGCTTTAATCAATCAATTGAGGGAGAAATCACACAATAGAGGTAAGGTTCATTTTCTCCTATATTGAATGGTTCTTTATTGATATTCCCAAGTATTTGATCCTTGATTTATGATTTATAATCTGATTTTATGTTTTTAAGATGATTATTTGATTTAATTGGGTTTAATTGATGAAATTGAAGAATATCCATATTGGATATGTTTGTCAGTATTGAGGATTGATTTTAAATGAGTATTGGATGTTTTATAATGTGGATAAGTTGTTATTAGTTGCTGGAGATATAAGGATGATGTAATCCTGTTTTGAGGGTTGATTGTTGTTAATGGAAGTGTTAGATTGTTAGTTTGTGGCTGGGTTGTGTTTTGAAAGAGTTAGATGATGTTTTTGGTTGTTGTGGTTGGGTAATTGTGAAAGAATTGTTGAGGGTTGTATTGAATGCTGTTGCAGTGTTTGAATGCATTGAGATGCATTAATCCTCTATTATTATGTGGTTAAAATAGGGGAGGCTGATCCGGAAGCTATCGGTGAAGCTTTGGAGTCTTTAGACGCTTGAATTTGCGTCGGCGAATTGAGGTTTCGCGTATCGGTGAGTGAGAACGTGGGTTTCAGCTTTGAAATGGTTTCAAGGTGGTTTATGGGATTTTAAACTTATAACACCCCTTTTCCTGTATTCGTACACTGGGTACGAGTCGAAATGTTACGTCTTCTTTAATAAAAAAATTAGGATAATTTAAAATTTTCAGAAAACTTCTCAATGTTCACCCATCATAAAATTTCTCTATCCCAAGCACACTTAACTTTATTTAAAATCGACTTAAATTATTTATTTGTTCCAATCATAAATCAATTATCTTAGCATAAAACTCATCACCTAAGTTTACTCTTAACTTTGAATCTTTCCAGAAATGCCAATTATAATGAAACCATAACAACTTTAAAGGCCAATCACAACTCGAATAAGTTTAGCAAGTATACATGTCACTATAATAATCAAACCTCAATTAGGATGTCATTACTGTGATTACCTGTTGAGCTTTCCAATATTGATGCAATGCTCTTCTCACTCTCATCTTGATTTACCTACGTGTGTATAATCAAGCACACGCTAAGTACGAACTTAGTGAGGCAATAAAGGAAGTTAACAACAATAATTTAAACTTTATTCAACTTCATGGCTACATTTATATATATATATATAGCATGATATATGCCAATGCATCAACTTTCATATTGCATTAGTAATTATTTACAATATGCCAATGTCATAAGATTTTCATGCTTATCCGTTTGTCATAACATGCCTTATATGCATAAATGCATCATAATCACCAGATAAGTATACCATCATATATCAACATAATATAAACCAGATATAAATTTCTTACTGATATACTTGCCATTTACTCCGGGAGTTCAGATACTCCCTAATCTGTTTTTCCCTTTATTATTCATTAATTTATAGCCCAAATTAAACCTTGAGGATCCCGGGTACGCTGAGTCAAATATGCACCAAGTGCTAATAGACATAAGGTCGTCCCCACCATCCGCACATTTATAAGGTTGTACTAACCATCCACACGTATATAAGGCCGTGCTAACCATACACTAAGTGTCCTTTATATACACTATAGTGCTATCCCACATACTCGAATCTACAGCGTGCTGCTGGACTCTATGGCATGCCAACTATACCCTATCCTCAATGACTTATTTAGGCATAATTTCTGTATTTATTCCACCCATGGCAACATATATCAATATAATTGAACATTGGGCAGTTCATACCCAAAATAACATTCATTGTATACCATTATATATAACTAGTGATCCATGCATTTGTGTTCAACCTTTGACATATTTAAAATATGTCAAACATATGATCAATGACATAAATATCATGCCAATATATAAACCAGGTAGACTTATCGCAAGTCTTACCAATGATGTATAAAACATCCATGTATCATGTTATGTATGCATTGCACTCACCTGGGCCATTTATTAGCATGCCTCACTAAATTCTACTCGATTCTTTCCTTTATACAACCTCGAACCTTCTTTGATTCGGGCTTGACTTCATTAATCACATGAATAAGATAAAATATTTGTTAGATTCAAATCTAACAATACCTTAACCATGTTGTCTAATATAATCATTCGAATATAAAATTTCTAAATTTTTTTCCTTTCTTCCTTGTACTGTTCAAAAACTCACTATAGTCCTTAGTGACCAATTTGAACTTCCAATAATTCTTCCGAGCTTGCTAACTAACATTTAAATACAAAATGTTTCAAATTCCATTTTCTGACAGCTTGCGCTACCTTCCAAGATTTACTTGTACAGGGCAGAATACATACCGGATCTTAATTTCCTTTATACTGGAGAAACTAGATTCGATTACGGTTCTAACGGTGTAAGCCACGTAAATTAATAATTTCTACAAAAATTATGAAAATTCTTCAAACTCCCGTCACTGTGCTGTTTTGACAGAAACTGCTCTACAAATTTTTCGACCTTCATTCGATTAAAAATTCATATCTTTTCATTCGGACCTCGAAATCAGTTTCCGTTTGTTGGAAACGAAACTAGACGAGCAAATATTTACAATGGTATAAAATTCATCATCTAACCATTTTTTTAGAATTTATGGTGAATTTTCGAAGTCACTGCCAAAATTAAATCTTCTACATAGCTTTCCATAATAAACTTCTAATTTATACTAACTTCTTCTTATTTTTCTACTTGTCAATTTAGTCCCATCACTTGCTTCAAACCACCAATTCATCTTCTTCTTCATCAATTAATTATTCAAAAATAATTCCCTCTAACTTTCTTTCTTTGCCAAAATAGTCACTAAAATGCAAAGCTAAGGATTCAACATCGGTTTAGCATTCTAACATCAATTTCACATCTCTAACATCATTAATTACATAAATACACTCCAATTTTATAAAATTCAGATTCGGTCCCTTAACTTTAAAGCTTGCCAATTGGTCCCTATATATTTAACTTAGGGTTTTGCTTTCAAACAACAAATGAAGCTTACTAGATCATTAATCAAACATCACAAACCCTAAGTTAAACTTAAATCCATAAACCCTAATCTTCTTCATACAAACCAAAATATGTAGGGTTTAAATCCTAACTCAATAACATGATTTTATCATCATATAAGCTTGATTCCAACTTAAATGCAACCATGGAATCGTAAAATCTCAAAAGCCCCAATTTTGTTCATAAACCATAATTTCCTTCTCATGTACAATTTTCATCAATCAAGCATGTATTCCATGAATTAAGTACATCAAAAGATAGAACTTGAAGAGTAGAATAACTATGCAGTTCGAAAGATTACCTGAAATTCAAGTTTCAGGGCTTGAATCAAGCTTGGAAAATTTTCTCCCTTTTTCCCCATATTTTTGAAAATGTGAAAGATGAAGAAGGCTTCATCTTTTGGCCTTTTAATTTTAAATCTCTCCAATTATGCGACTTGTATTATATAAATGAATTTTAAATTCATTCAAATAGGATGATTACAAAAATGCCCTTTTATCCAACGGTTGAGATTGATCTTATCATCAATCAAGAGCCAAGATTTAATTTTTAATTTTTTCTTCCAAAAATGGCCTTTGTAACTTCAAATATTTCAAAATTTCCATCCCTACCAAATGACCAAATTGCCCTCCAACTAGTCTTTATTTATTAGTTTGTTTCAAAATTGCCATTCCATTATAATCTAACTAAATTAGTTCCTTCTCAACCGACCACTATTCAATAAATATCATTTTATGATTTTCCATGGCTTATGGAACAACCTCTGAAATTTCAATTCAATCCGATTTCCCAAAATTCACAAAATACTTATACTATGATTTTACCTTTATCGAGCTATCAGATCTATTCCAAAAATTCTATATTTCCATAATGTTCCTCATATCATCATCCTTCATCCAATGACCTAGATTTAATCTTGAGTTAGTAGTTTACCAACTTTGCCCCTGTGAAATTCCAAAATTACGATCTTGCCATTTTTTATCCAACGACTCATATTTAGCATAAAAAATCAACTTAAATCCAAGGGTTCATATTATCCCAACACAAAGAAAATATTTTAGACATGTAAAATGACATAATCAACCTTGGCTTATCATCCTTCAAAATATCCTGGATATTCGATTCGAACTGATTATCCGAATATTTTTCTAAACTTTATTGCTTTATAGCCATTAATACAAACTCCATACGAAAAATTCAGGTAACTCAGAAATGTCACTCTTGGAGGTAAACTATTCATTTACGGGATCAAAATACATAACTTTTGAAAATTACACTTTGGTCCCTGAACTTTTCCAAAGTTTACACTTTAACCACAAAACTTTCAAAATTATCATTTTGGTCACTAGGCAAAATTGGGATATTACAAAACTTAGCTTGAATCACTGGTTTAAACTCAGAAGTAAGTGTAAAGTGGGTTTCTCTCTCGGTTGTGCTTTTACAAAATGGTTTTATGCACTTGTTTTGAGTTACATGGTTCCTACTATTTAAGCATGTTTTAAAGTATGTGAGATACTATTTTTAATCATGAAATGTTGAAGGATGCACATGGTAAGTGATCCTTGTAAGTATGAAGAAATACTTGTTGAAAAGCATGGTTGGTTGCTTGGAAAATGGTTTCGTTTAATGTTTATAAAAACAGTGGGGTATGTAGTTAATTGCGAATTATATTGGCAAGTGATGTGTTTAAAAAGGTTATCGGATATAGTTGGCTGGCCATAGGATTGTTAGTGCACTATAAAAAGTCACCTCGGATGTTGAAGGGTTTTATATGGTGTACCGATAACTCCATCTAAGTACCCTATTGGTCGAGAGGTTATATGGTGCCGAAAACTCTCGTTAGTGGGTTAAGCATCTAACCAATGAATAGGTTGGTGTCCCCGTGAGTTGTAATTGTACTCGGTTGGTAATGTACCATGATTGTGATTGTATCACTATTCCGGTTGAAATGGCTTGAAGTGTTGAGAGGACACTTGTTGAATCGGTGTACTCGATGAACTATTTTGGGTAACGGAACTTGGTTATGATCACATGTAGGGTAATACAATTGTCGATGTATCATGTAATGGTTTATGTTGTGTAATATGATTTATACATGTTTGCTCTTTAAGCTTTGCATATGGGTTGTTATGCATGGGAAGGCTTAAATTGAGGTTAGCAATGGAAATTGCTGGTGGTTATTGATACATGTTGCATATGGTTTAATATACAGGTTTTTGAAAGTGTTAAGTGCATGTTTTTCAAGGCATGATATTTCAAATGATGTTTTAAGGATGATTGAAATGAGATTTCAATGTGTTCTTGGTAAATGGTCTTAAATGCATTGATGGTATTTTGTTTTGAGCACTTCTCACTAAGCCTAGTGTGCTTACGGTCTCTTTGTCCATCAATGCAGAGAGTTAAAGAGTTGAAGGCAACGGGGAAGCAAGGGATCGCCAAACACTTAGTACTAAAAGTATGTTTTGAATTAGACTATAAGTAATAAGGGCAATGGGGTTTCCGTTGTTGTTTTGGGAGATGTTTTGTTAAACTCCCTATTTGAACAATGTTGTCTTCCTGCTCTTGGTTTGTATTTGGCCATTATGGATTGTTGGTATCTTTGGTTTTGAGATATGTGCTTTGCTTGGCTTGGTTTCTAGGAAGCATGCCTCTAGTTCGATATTTGATACAAGATGCTATGAATTTTTGGTGAATCTGCGTTGTCTTGCTAAGACTTGACCCTTGAATGTGTTAGTTACATATTAGAAGCATTTTAGGGTGTTTTGATATCCTTGAAAGCTTGTTAAATCAGCAAAAGAGGACATTTCAGGTCCTGGCGTATCGGTACACGTGTCCCTATTTTGGTACGGGCAATCCATTCCAGGCTTAGCATATCGAAACACGGGCAAGTGTTTCGGTACGAGCCTAGGCTATTTGTAACGCCCTGGTAATGGTCCTAGTGGTTTTGAGGCTTGTTAGACGGTCTGGTGGACCGTGTTAGGTATTATAGTCAAATTCGGGAGTAAATATTTTTTAGAAGGATAAAAATATGGAAAAATGGTTAAAAATCATATTTAAATATATGATTAATATTGGTGAAATCAATTTTGGGAAATAAGATTTGGAAGGGTGACATTTAGGTTAGTGACCAAAATGTAATTTTTGAAAACAGTTTTTAAAGGTGACTAAATTGAAAAGGGTCAAATTCTTAGAATGCTTAAGGAAATATTTTACCAAGTGTTTGCTGGTGTTTTCTTCCTTCAATTTAGTTATTTTAACATGCGTTTTAAAAGGTAATTAAAAGGGATTTTGGATAATAAAGTTAGTTATCATTTTAAAGAAATTTGACTTAACTTTTCTCTCCACTTCTTTTCTGCCAAACACTCTTGATTTCATCAAAATCCAGAGTTGAAAGATCTATTTACTGAGATTCTTAATTTGTAATTGTTTCTTTATCTTTGATTTACGAAACCTCATTGAAATCTTGTGTTTTTCTAGCTTTAATCAATTACTTGAGGGAGAAATCACACAATAGAGGTAAGGTTTGTTCCTCTCCTCTATTGGTGGTTATTTATTGATATTCCCAAGTATTTGATCCTTAATTTATGATTTATAATATGATTTTATATTTTTATAATGAATAATTGATTTAATTGGATTTAATTGATGAAATTATGGAAGATTCGTATTGAATATGTTTTCCAGCATTGAGGTTGTTAGGTTGTTAGATTTGTGTTTTTGTGGAGTTGTGGTGGCTGTGTAGTTGCTGGAAGGTTATGGATGAAATAATCATGTTTTTAAATGTTATTTGATGTTGATTGAAGTATTAGATTGATAGATTGAGGCTGGGTTGTGCTTGGGAAGAGTTAGATGATGTTTTCGGTTATTGTGGTTGGGTAATTGTGAAAGGATTAGTGAGGTTTGCAACGAATTGATGTTGCAGTGTTTTGAATGCATTGAGATGCATTAATCCTCTATTGTAATATGGTTAAAATAGGGAAGGTCGATCCGATAGCGATCGGTGAAGCTTTGGAGGCTTCGAACGCTTATTTTGCGTCGGCCAATTAAGTTTTGCATATCAATGAGTGAGAACATGGATTTCTACTTTGAAATGATTTAAAGGTGGTTTATGGGAGTTTAAACGGAGCTTGAAACGTTAGTTTAAACTCGAAAGTAAGTATAATGTGGTTTTCTCTCTCAGTCATGCTTTTATTAAATGGTTTTATGCACTTGTTTTGATTTACATTGAACCTACTGTTAAGGGTGTTTTAAAGTATGTGAGATACTGTTTTTAATCATGAAATAATGATGGATGCACGTGGGAAGTGATCCATGTAAGAATATGTTTTATACTTGAGCTTTAAGCATGTGTTGTTGCTTGGAAAATGGTTTGGTTAAATGCTTGTAAAAACAGTGAGGTAAATGGTAATAGGTAAATGGTGAATTATATTGGCAAGTGATATGTTTTAAAAACTGTTATCGGATATAGTTGGCCGACCATAGGATTGAGAGTGCACTATAATAAGTTGCATTGGATGTTGAGGGGTTTTGATTTGGTGTACCGAAAACTCCATCCAAGTACCCTAATGGTTGAGGGTTATATGGTACTATAAAATCCCGTTAGTGGATTATGCATCTAACTGAGGAATGGGGTTGGTGTCCCCGTGGGTTGAAAGTGTACTGCGATTGTGATTGTATCGCGATTCCGATTGAGATAGCTTGAAGTGTTGCGAGGACACTTGTTTGAATCCGTATGTCCGATGAACTATTTTTATAAGGGAACTTGGTTATAATCACTTGTAAGCCAATATAATTGTTAATGTATTATTGAAAGGTTTATGTTGTATAATGTGATTTATACATGTTTACTCTTTAAGCTTTGCATATGGATTGTTATGCATGGGAAGGCTTAAATTGAGGTTGAGCAATGGGATTTTCTGTTGGTTAATGATACATGTTGCATATGGTTTAATATGCTGGTTTTAAAGATGTTAAGTGTATGGTTTTCAATGCATGATAATGTTTTAAAAGATGATTAAAATGAGATTTCAATGTGTTGTTGAGAAATAGTTTGAATGCATTGATGGTGCGTTGTTTGTAGCACTCCTCACTAAGCTTACTATGCTTACGCTCTCTTTGTCCATCAATGCAGAGAATCAAAGGCTTGGAAGGTAGCGGGAAGCAAGGGATAACAAAAAGACTTGTTAACAAAAGTATGTTTTTGGACTAGACCATAAGTAATAAGGGCAATGGGGGTTTCGTTGTTGTTTTGGGAGGTGTTTTGCTAAACTCACTATTTGAGCAAGTTTGTTTTATTGCTATTATGTTGTAAGTAGCCATTATAGATTGTTTGTGGTGATGTTTTGAGGTTTCATGTTTTGTTTGCTTTGGTTTATAGGGAGCATGCCTATAGATTTATATTTGTAGTATAATACCATGAATTGATGTTTAAAATGAGTTGATATGATGTGGTTTGATCCCAGAATATGTTGGATGCATGTTAGAAGCATTTTAGGGTGTTTTAGTGTGTTTGAAGGTATGTTAAACCAGCAAAATTGGACATTACAGGTCCAGGTGTACTGGTACGGGTGTCCCTATTTCGGTACGGATAAGCCATTCCAGGCTTAGCATACCGATACGCAAGCAACTATTTCGGTACGGGCCAAGGCAAAAATTTCCAGTGTTTTGGTACTCGGAGAGGCGTTTCGATACGGTACAATGACTTTTTGAGGGGCATTTCGATACGCATAGGTGTATTGAAACGAAAATTGGCTATTGGAAATCTGGAGTTTGAAATAATGAAGGTGTATCGATACGCCCCTTGCCTGTACCAATACGGTGGTAGTTAAATTAGTTATTTGGAAGATTCTGAAGTTTTGTTTTCCTATGTTCTAGTCCCTAAATATTGTGGATGCAATTGAATGAGTATGGATAACCCTTTTGAGATGATTTTTGACGTGCAAGCATGAAGCCCGCTTAATGAAAGGTTGGTAACATAAAAATGAGCTAGGTCCTTAAAGTTTTCTAAAAATTTCAATTTGGTCCCTAAATCTCAATTGTGTTTAATTGGATGTCAAATTGATGCCTGATTGAGTTGGGTTTTCATCTACAATCAGTATGTACATGTAGGATAATAATTATGCATCTAGACAAGATAAAAAGAAAGAAAATGGACGTGCTTCGAGTCTCATCTTCACGGTTTACTTTGATAAACCTAATGTATCTCGCTCGGTTCATTCTTGCGACTAGGCCGGGTTGAGGGGGTTACATTTGGTGGTATTAGAGCCAGGTTTGCGATAAATAGGAGTTTGTTTGATTGTTGTAATGTTGTGGTGATTTGTATTCCATTTTTTGTGATGCACAGTGATTGTATTATGCACGGTGGTTGCTTTATGCCATGTTGGGGCAAAATTTAGGAAACCCATTGCCTTATTATTATAATTTAAAATGATATGATTTTGAAAAGGAAGTCTTGGATCCTTGCTTGAAGCTAGCCTAACAATTTTGTGTTTGAATGATTATCATGCCTTATATATATTTTTCACTCGATGAGACCGAGGAGAGAGTTGCGATATGGTACTATTGCTGCTGCCATTGGAAAGGGAAATGAGGGGGATGATGTACCTCCTGAGGGGTTGCCACCACCCCACCTAATCCACCTGTAAATGTGGAGCAAGTACCACCTACGCCAGCTGGGCAAGGGATGGGTGACATAGCACCTTTGATTCGGGCCATGACTGGTGTGTTCCAGGCAGCAATTACGAGTGTTCATCTGCCAGCACTAGTGATTGGGCAGACGGGTTTGCCGTTAGAGAGTCTTCGCAGTCTTGGCGGAGTTGATTTTCGTGGTTTAGCACCTAAAGCTTTTGAGGATCGGTTGCCCAGTACTGAGAGGATACTGGGCCAGAAGGGTTGTTCTGACGCTCGTAAGCTGGGATGTGATGTGTCCCTATTGCAAGGAGATTTTAGGATGGTAGCTGAGGATGTAACTTGGGAGTTATTTTGTGGTGTTTTTTCAGAAGAAGTACTTGGGAGCTTCGTATTAGGATGAGAAGAAGAGAGAGTTTATGGATCTTGTGCAGGGCAGTATATCTATTTTTGAGTATGAGGTGTAGTTTGTAAGGCTGAGCCAATATGCACCTGATTGGTTCGTGACTAGCGCCAGCGATGTGATCGTTTCTGTGTTGGGCTTGTGCAGGAGGTTAAGACATATATGCTTGCTGCTGAGTTTACGGATTTTGATGTGCTGGTTACACGAGCTAAGGGCGTTGAGTAGAACCTTGGTTTGGCTTCTAGCTCACGAGACTTTAGCTCTGGTAAGAGAGTGACTGATTTCAGTTTTGGTGGTGGTCAGGCCAAGAAACACCATGATAGGAGGTATCGCCCTGAGCTGAGGCGTGGTGGAGGTGTTGTTGGTTGTAGAGTGCAGGGGCAGGGTATCTAGGTTAGGGCTTCGCACAATACATGTTGGGCTTGTAGACCGTGTGATCATTTGAGGTGAGACTGGCCGCGTTTGGCCAAAGAGGGTCAGGCACCTGCGGCTGTTGTGGCCAATGCTTGTTGGAGTTGTGGGTCTGGCGACCATTTGAGATGTGATTGTCCCTTGTTGGTTAGAGGTGGGCAAGGTGCTGCACCTGTTGTTGCTCCACAAAGAGGTAGTGGTTGTGGCCATGGCCGTGGGCCGTTTTAGCGCAAAGATGGTGGGCATAGGACTGTGGCTCATATCGTTTCTATTTAGCCCGAGAAAGGTGGACCAACTAGGGTATATGCGCACCGTGAGGGTCACAATGACTCTGATGTGATTACAGATACATTCTCTTTGCAGTCTTTGTCGTTGTATTCGATGGTTGATTCTGGTTCTACCCATTCATACATCTTGAGTGAATGCACAACTACTAGATATACATGTAGAAATTCTTAATGTGGGTGTTAGAGTGACTAGTTCTCTTGGGGAGATAGTCGTGGTTAGGAAGTTGTATCGTAGATGTTCGGTGATGGTTCAGGGATATGAGTTTGTCGTAGATTTGATTGAGTTGCCATTCCACGCTTTTGATGTGATTTTGGGTATGGAATGGTTGACCGAGCATAGAGCTGTGGTGGATTTTAAGACCAAACCGATATCCTTGAGGTTATCAGATGATTTTGAGGTGGTGGTTTTAGGTGATAACGCTAAGTTCTTGTCTAATGCAGTTTCAGCTTTGGAAGCAAGACGGCTGTTGGATTTTGAATGTTAGGCTTTCTTGGCCTACATTATGAATCCTGGTTAAAAGGAGTTGAGGGTGCAGGATATTCGAACGGCATGTGAGTTTTTGGTTGTTTTTCCAGAAGAGTTGTCGGCGTTGGCACTAGTTTGTGAAGTAGAGTTTGGCATTGAGGTCTTTACGGAAACGACACCTGTGTCAATTTCTCCGTATCGCATAGCCCTAAAAGAATTGAAGGAGTTGAAAATGCAACTACAACATTTGCTTTATCGAGGGTTCATTAGACCTAGTATTTCACCGTAGGGTGTACCAGTGTTGTTCGTGAAGATGAAGGATGGTACGTTGCGGATGTGTATAGACTATCGACAACTGAACAAGTTGACGATAAAGAACAAGTATACTTTACTGTAGATAGATGATATGTTTGATCAGTTCAGGGGTGCATCGGTGTTCTCTAAGATTGATTTGAGGTCTGGGTACTATCAGTTCAAGGTGAAGGATGTGGATGTGCCCAAGATAACCTTTCGTATGAGGTACGAGCATTATGAGTTTTTGGTGATGCCGTTTTGTTTGACCAATACACCTTCTGCTTTTATGGACATGATGAATCGAGTGTTCCATGAGTTTTTGGACCAGTTTGTGGTTGTGTTTATTGATGATATTCTTGTGTACTCTCGTACTGAGGAGGATCATGATGGGCATTTGCGGATTGTGCTTTAGACGTTGTTGGCTAATCAGTTGTATGCCAAGTTAAGAAAATATAAGTTTTGGCTTAGGTAGGTTGTTTTCCTTGGGCATGGGGTATCAACCGAGGGGATTCGTGCTTATCCGCAAAAGATTAAGGCTATGATGAGTTATAAGGTGCCTAAATCTGCGACAAAAGTTTAGAGTTTCCTTGGTTTGGCTGGCTATTACCGTAGGTTTGTTGAAAGGTTTTCCAGTATAGCTGCTCCTTTAACCAAGTTGTTACAGAAGAATGTTCATTTTTGAATAGTCAGAGGATAGGCAGCGGGCTTTTGAAAGGTTGAAGAAAGATTTGACTCGAGGTTCGGTCTTGGCTCAGCCTGAATCAAAAAAAAGAGTTTGTTGTCTATAGTGATGCATCCTATGTTGGGCTTGGTTGCGTGTTGATGCAAAAGGGTAAGGTAGTTGTGTATGCATCTAGACAGTTGAAGGTGCATGAGCGTAATTACCCTACTCATGATCTTAAGCTTGCCGCAGTTGTGTTTGCCTTGAAAATCTAAAGGCATTACCTTTTTGGCAAGAAATGTGTGGTTTATACGGATCATAAGAGTTGAATCTTAGGCAACGTAGATGGTTAGAGTTGCTTAAGGATTATAATCTGACCATAGAGTACCATCCGGGTAAAGCTAACGTTGTGGCAGATGCTCGGTTGAGTATGACAGGTGATAATGGGCTGTTGGCGGAGTTGCAAGTGAAGTCGTCCTTTTCATAGTTGATTAAAGAGAGGCAACCGCATGATGAGAGTTTAGTGCCAGATGTGAAGGATATCATGGATGGAAATCCTAAGGATTTCCATTTTAATGATGATGAAATGTTGTGTTTCAAGGGTGGGATTGCGGTTCCCGAAGATGAGGAATTGAGGTGTACCATTTTGATCAAAGCACATGCTAGTCCTTTTGCTATGCATCATGGTTGTACTAAGATGTATCGACGATTGAAGGAAGAGTACTATTGGTGGTTGAGTTGAAGAAGGATGTGGCTGTGTTTGTAGCAAGATGTATAGTGTGTCAGCGGGTGAAAGATGAGCATCAGTTCGTTCCGGTTTGTTGCAGTCGTTGAGGATACTAGAATGGATGTAGGAAAGAATCACCATGGATTTTGTGATGGGTTACCTTTGACACTGACCAAAAAGGATTCCGTTTGGGTGATTGTTGATCGGTTTACGAAGTATACACATTTTATGCTAGTGTATACGATGTATACCTTGGATAGGTTGGCTGAGCTGTATATCTCTGAGATTGTGCATTTGCACGGGGTGCCCAAGTCCATAGTTTCAGATAGAGAACCGCGTTTTACTGCGAGGTTTTGGGTGTATTTGTATCTTGCTCTGGGAACTCGGCTGAATTTCAGTACTTCGTATTATCCTCAGACGGATGGTCAGTCAGAGCATGTGATATTGGTCTTGGAGGATATGTTGAGATGTTGTATCATCGTGTTCCAGGGAATATGGGAAAAACAGTTGTCTTTGGTGGAGTTTTCTTATAATAATAGTTATCAGGCTAGTATAAAGATTGCACCATACGAGGCGTTGCATGGTAGGAAGTGTTGTACACCTATGTGTTGGGCAGAAGTTGGAGAAAAGCACATTTCCATGCATGATGTGTTGAAAGGCACCAATGAGAAAGTGAAGTTGATATGTGAGAGCTTGAAAGCTACTGCAAATCGTTAGAAATCCTACACAAATTTGAAGCGTAGGGATATAGAGTATGGTGTTGGTGACCGAGTGTTTTTTAAGGGGTCGCCTTGGAAGAATGTGATGCGTTTTGGGTAAAACGAAAAGTTTATCCCGAAGTTTATTGGACCATACGAGGTTGTTAAGCGTGTGGGTCTTGTTGCTTATCGTTTCAGGTTACCTCCTGAGTTGGAGAAGATTTATGATGTGTTTCATGTTTTGACGTGTTATGCAGGTGGGGATATTGAGTTAAGGCCATATCTATCTATGATGAGGAACTGGTGGAGATTTTTGACACTAGTAGCAAGGTTCTGCGTGGTAAAACGGTTGAGCTTGTAAAGGTGTTGTAGAGACACCACGGAGTTGATGAGGCCTCGTGGAACGCAAGTCGGACATGTTGAAATAGTTTCTGCACCTGTTTCCTGAAGGTAAAATTTTGAGGACGAAATTTCTTAAGTGGGGGAGAGTTGTAATGCAACAATTTTGGGCCTAGCGGTTTTGAGGCTTGTTAGACGGTCTGGTGAACAGGGTTAGGGATTCGAGTCGAATTTGGTAGTAAATATTTTTGAAAAGGATAAAAAATGGAAAATAGTTAAAAATCATATTTAAATATAGGATTAATATTGGTGAAGTCAATTTTGGTAAATGAGATTTGGAAGGGTGACATTTTGGTTAGTGACCAAAATGTAATTTTTAAAAACCGTTTTTAAAGGTGACTAAATTGAAAAGGGTCAAATTCTTAGAATTCTTAAGGAGCTATTTTATCAAGTATTTACCAAGTGTTTGCTGGTGATTTCTTCCTTAATTGTATTTTAACATGTGTTTTAAAAGATAATTAAAAGGGATTTTGGATAACAAAGTTAGTTATCATTTTAAAGAAATTAGATGTAACTTTTCTCTCAACTTTTCTTTCCACTTCTTTTCCGCCAAACGCTCTTTTTTTCATCAAAATCCAGAGGTGATAAATCTTTTTACTTGGATTCTTGATTTGAAATTGTTTCTTTTTCTTTGCTATATAAAACCTCATTGAAATCTTGTGTTTTTCTAGCTTTAATCAATCAGTTGAAGGAGAAATCACACAATACAGGTAAGGTTCGTTCTTCTCCTTTATTAATGGTTCTTTATTGATATTCCCAAGTATTTGATCCTTGATTTATGATTTATAATCTGATTTTATGTTTTTGTAATGAATACTTGATTTAATTGGATTTAATTGATAAAATTGTGGAAGATTCATATTGAATCCATTTTCTAGTATTGAGGATTGATTTTAAATATATTTTGGATGATTTATAATGTTGATAAGTTGTTTTTAACAATAGAATCCCGAAACTCCTTGAATCCTTGATTGTTAGGTTGTTAGATTTGTGTTTTTTGGTGTTGTGGTGGCTGTGTAGTTGCTGAAAGGTTATGGATGAAATAATCCTATTTTTAAATGTTATTTAATGTTGATTGAAGTATTATATTGATAGATTGTTGCTAGGTTGTGTTCGGGAAGAGTTAGATGATGTTTTCAGTTGTTGTGGTTGGGTAATTGTGAAAGGATTAGCGAGGTTTGCAAGGAATTGATGTTGTAGTGTTTTGAATGCATTGAGGTGCATTAATGTTCTGTTGTAATATGGTTAAAACATGAGAGGTCAATTCGTAAGTGATCGGTGAAGCTTTGGAGGCTTCAGATGCTTGATTTCGCATCAGCGAATTGAGTTTCGCGTATCGGTGAGTGAGAACGTGGATTTTAGCTTTGAAATGATTTAAAAGTGGTTTATGTGAGTTTAAACTATGCTTGAAATGCTGGTTTAAACTCGGAAGTAAGTATGATGTGGTTTTCTCTCTCGGTCATTCTTTTATGAAATGGTTTTATGCACTTATTTTTATTTACATTAAACCTATTGTTAAGCATGTTTTAAAGTATGTGAGATATTGTTTTTAATCATGAAATGATGATGGATGCACGTGTTAAGTGATCAATGTAAGAATATGATTTATACTTGAGTTTTAAGCATGTGTTGTTGCTTGAAAAATGATTTGGTTAAATGCTTGTTAAAACAGTTAGGTAAATGGTGAATTATATTGGCGATTGATGTATTTTAAAAATTGTTATCGGATATAGTTGGTCGGCCATAGGATTCATAGAGCACTATAATAAGTCGCCTTGGATGTTGAGGGGTTTTGATTTGGTGTACCGAAAACTCCATCCAAGTACCCTAACGGTTGAGGGGTTATATGGTACCGTAAACTCCCAATAGTGGATTAAGCATTTAACCGAGGAATGGGGTTGGTGTCCCTATGGGTTGAAAGTTTACCCAGTTGTAATGTACTGTGATTGTGATTGTATCGCAATTCTGCCGCGATAGCTTGAAGTGTTGCGAGGACACGCGTTTGAATCTGTGTATCCGATGAACTATTTTGATAAGGGAACTTGGTTATGATCACTTATAAGCCCATACAATTTTTAATGTATCATTGAAAGGTTTATGTTATATAATGTGATTTATACATGTTTACTCTTTAAGCTTTGCATATGGATTGTTATGCATGGGAAGGCTTAAATTGAGGTTGAGCAATGGGATTTGCTGTTGTTTAATGATACATGTTGCATATGGTTTAATATGTTGGTTTTAAAAATGTTAAGTGTATGGTTTAAAAGGCATGATAATGTTTTAAAAGATGATTGAAATGAGATTTCAATGTGTTGTTGAGAAATGGTTTGAATGCATTGATGGTGTGTTGTTTTTGAGCACTCCTCACTAAGCCTAGTGTGCTTACGCACTCTTTGTCTATCAATGTAGAGAATTAAAGGCTTGGAAGGCAGCGGGAAGCAAGGGATAACAAAAAGACTTGTTAACAAAAGTATTTTTTTTGGACTAGACTATAAGTAATAAGGGCAATGGGGGTTCTGCCAAACACTCTTGTTTTCATCAAAATCCAGAGGTGATAGATCTTTTTACTTGGACTCTTGATTTGTAATTGTTTCTTTATCTTAAAAAACCTCATTGAAATCTTGTGTTTTTCCAGCTTTAGTCAATCAGTTGAGGGAGAAATCACACAATAGAGGTAAGGTTCATTCTTCTTCTCTATTGATGGTTCTTTATTGATGTTCCCAAGTATTTGAACCTTGATTTATGATTTATAATCTGATTTTATATTTTTATAATGAATAATTGATTTAATTGGATTTAATGAAATTATGGAAAACATATTGAATATGTTTTCCAGTATTGAAGATTGATTTTAAACATATTTTGGATGATTTATAATGTTGATTAGTTGTTTTAACAATGGAATCCCAAATTTGAATCTTTGATTGTTTTTGTTGGATTTATGTTTTTGTGGTTGTGGTGGTTTGCTATGTAAAGATTATGGATGAAATAATCCTGTTTTTAAATGTTATTTGATGTTGATTGAAGTATTAGATTGATAGATTGTGGCTGGGTTGTGTTTGGGAAGAGTTAGATGATGTTTTCGGTTGTTGTGGTTGGGTAATTGTGAAAGGATTAGTGAGGTTTGCAAGGAATTGATGTTGCAGTATTTTGAATGCATTGAGATGCATTTATCCTCTGTTGTAATATGGTTAAAATAGGGAAGGTCAATCCGAAGCAATCGGTGAAGCATTGGAGGCTTCAACGCATGATTTGCGATCGGCCAATTGAGTTTGCATATCAATGAGTGAGAACATGGATTTCAGCTTTGAAATGATTTAAAGGTGGTTTATGGGAGTTTAAACGGAGCTTGAAATGCTGGTTTAAACTCAAAAGTAAGTATGATGTGGTTTTTCTCTCGGTCATGCTTTTATTAAATGGTTTTATGCACTTATTTTGATTTACATTGAACCTACTATTAAGCATGTTTTAAAGTATGTAAGATACTATTTTTAATCATGAAATGATGATGGATGCACGTGGGAAGTGATCCATGTAAGAATATGGTTTATACTTGAGTTTTAAGCATGTATTGTTGCTTGGAAAATGGTTTGGTTAAATGCTTATAAAAACAGTGAGGTAAAAATGGTAAATGGTGAATTATATTGGCAAATGATATGTTTTAAAAATTGTTATCGGATATAGTTGGCCGACCATAGGATTGATAGTGCACTATAATAAGTTGCATTGGATGTTGAGGGGTTTTGATTTGGTGTATCAAAACTCCATCCAAGTACCCTAATGGTTGAGGGTTATATGGTACTATAAACTCCCGTTAGTAGGTTAGCATCTAACCGAGGAATGGGGTTGGTGTCCCCGTGGGTTGAAAGTTGAAAGTGTAATGTACCGCGATTGTGATTGTATCGCGATTCCGATTGAGATAGCTTGAAGTGTTGCGAGGACACTTGTTTGAAACCGTATGTCCGATGAACTATTTTTATAAGGAAACTTGGTTATAATCACTTGTAAGCCAATATAATTGTTAATGTATTATTGAAAGGTTTATGTTGTATAATGTGATTTAAACATGTTTACTCTTTAAGTTTTGCATATGGATTGTTATGCATGGGAAGGCTTAAATTGAGGTTGAGCAATGGGATTTGTTGTTGGTTAATGATACATGTTGCATATGGTTTAATATGCTGGTTTTAAAGATGTTAAGTGTATGGTTTTCAATGCATGATAATGTTTTAAAAGATGATTAAAATGAGATTTCAATGTGTTGTTGAGAAATAGTTTGAATGCATTGATGGTGTGTTGTTTGTAGCACTCCTCACTAAGCTTAGTATGCTTACGCTCTCTTTGTCCATCAATGCAGAGAATCAAAGGCTTGGAAGGCAACAAGAAGCAAGGGATAACAAAAAGACTTGTTAACAAAAGTATGTTTTTGGACTAGACTATAAGTAATAAGGGCAATGGGGGTTTCATTGTTGTTTTGGGAGGTGTTTTGCTAAACTCACTATTTGAGCAAGTTTGTTTTATTGCTCTTATGTTGTAAATAGCCATTATAGATTGTTTGTGGTGATGTTTTGAGGTTTCATGTTTTGTTTGCTTTGGTTTATAGGGAGCATGCCTATAGATTTATATTTGTAGTATAATACCATGAATTGATGTTTAAAATGAGTTGATATGATATGGTTTGATCCCATAATATGTTGGATGCATGTTAGAAGCATTTTAGGGTGTTTTGGTGTGTTTGAAGGTATGTTAAACCAGCAAAATTGGACATTACAGTCCAGTGTACTGGTACGGGTGTCCCTATTTTGGTACGGATAAGCCATTCCGGGCTTAGCATACGATACGCAAGCAACTATTTGATGACAGGCCAAGGCAAAAATTTGACAATGTTTTGGTACTCGGGAGGCGTTTGATATGTACAATGACTTTTTGAGGGCATTTTGATACGCATAGGTGTATTGAAACGAAAATTGGCTATTGGAAATCTGGAGTTTGAAATAATGAAGGTGTATCGATACACCCTTGCCTGTACTCAATACGGTGGTAGTTAAATTAGTTATTTGGAAGATTATGAAGTTTTGTTTTCCTATGTTCTAGTCCCTAAATGTTGTGGATGCAATTGAATGAGTATGGATAACCCTTTTGAGATGATTTTTGACGTGCAAGCATGAAGCCCGCTTAATGAAAGGTTGGTAACATAAAAATGAGCTAGGTCCTTAAAGTTTTCTAAAAATTTCAATTTGGTCCCTAAATCTCAATTGTGTTTAATTGGATGTCAAATTGATGCCCGATTGAGTTGGGTTTTCATCTACAATCAGTATGTACATGTAGGATAATAATTATGCATCTAGACAAGATAAAAAGAAAGAAAATGGACGTGCTTGAGTCTCATCTTCACGGTTTACTTTGATAAACCTAATGTATCTCGCTCGGTTCATTCTTGCGACTAGGCCGGGTTGAGGGGGTTACATTTGGTGGTATTAGAGCCAGGTTTGCGATAAATAGGAGTTTGTTTGATTGTTGTAATGTTGTGGTGATTTGTATTCCATTTTTTGTGATGCACAGTGATTGTATTATGCACGGTGGTTGCTTTATGCCATGTTGGGGCAAAATTTAGGAAACCCATTGCCTTATTATTATAATTTAAAATGATATGATTTTGAAAAGGAAGTCTTGGATCCTTGCTTGAAGCTAGCCTAACAATTTTGTGTTTGAATGATTATCATGCCTTATATATATTTTTCACTCGATGAGACCGAGGAGAGAGTTGCGATATGGTACTATTGCTGCTGCCATTGGAAAGGGAAATGAGGGGGGATGATGTACCTCCTGAGGGGTTGCCACCACCCCACCTAATCCACCTGTAAATGTGGAGCAAGTACCACCTACGCCAGCTGGGCAAGGGATGGGTGACATAGCACCTTTGATTCGGGCCATGACTGGTGTGTTCCAGGCAGCAATTACGAGTGTTCATCTGCCAGCACTAGTGATTGGGCAGACGGGTTTGCCGTTAGAGAGTCTTCGCAGTCTTGGCGGAGTTGATTTTCGTGGTTTAGCACCTAAAGCTTTTGAGGATCGGTTGCCCAGTACTGAGAGGATACTGGGCCAGAAGGGTTGTTCTGACGCTCGTAAGCTGGGATGTGATGTGTCCCTATTGCAAGGAGATTTTAGGATGGTAGCTGAGGATGTAACTTGGGAGTTATTTTGTGGTGTTTTTTCAGAAGAAGTACTTGGGAGCTTCGTATTAGGATGAGAAGAAGAGAGAGTTTATGGATCTTGTGCAGGGCAGTATATCTATTTTTGAGTATGAGGTGTAGTTTGTAAGGCTGAGCCAATATGCACCTGATTGGTTCGTGACGAGCGCCAGCGATGTGATCGTTTCTGTGTTGGGCTTGTGCAGGAGGTTAAGACATATATGCTTGCTGCTGAGTTTACGGATTTTGATGTGCTGGTTACACGAGCTAAGGGCGTTGAGTAGAACCTTGGTTTGGCTTCTAGCTCACGAGACTTTAGCTCTGGTAAGAGAGTGACTGATTTCAGTTTTGGTGGTGGTCAGGCCAAGAAACACCATGATAGGAGGTATCGCCCTGAGCTGAGGCGTGGTGGAGGTGTTGTTGGTTGTAGAGTGCAGGGGCAGGGTATCTAGGTTAGGGCTTCGCACAATACATGTTGGGCTTGTAGACCGTGTGATCATTTGAGGTGAGACTGGCCGCGTTTGGCCAAAGAGGGTCAGGCACCTGCGGCTGTTGTGGCCAATGCTTGTTGGAGTTGTGGGTCCTGGCGACCATTTGAGATGTGATTGTCCCTTGTTGGTTAGAGGTGGGCAAGGTGCTGCACCTGTTGTTGCTCCACAAAGAGGTAGTGGTTGTGGCCATGGCCGTGGGCCGTTTTAGCGCAAAGATGGTGGGCATAGGACTGTGGCTCATATCGTTTCTATTTAGCCCGAGAAAGGTGGACCAACTAGGGTATATGCGCACCGTGAGGGTCACAATGACTCGATGTGATTACAGATACATTCTCTTTGCAGTCTCTTTGTCGTTGTATTCGATGGTTGATTCTGGTTCTACCCATTCATACATCTTGAGTGAATGCACAACTACTAGATATACATGTAGAAATTCTTAATGTGGGTGTTAGAGTGACTAGTTCTCTTGGGAGATAGTCGTGGTTAGGAAGTTGTATCGTAGATGTTCGGTGATGGTTTGAGGATATGAGTTTGTCGTAGATTTGATTGAGTTGCCATTCCACGCTTTTGATGTGATTTTGGGTATGGAATGGTTGACCGAGCATAGAGCTGTGGTGGATTTTAAGACCAAACCGATATCCTTGAGGTTATCAGATGATTTTGAGGTGGTGGTTTTAGGTGATAACGCTAAGTTCTTGTCTAATGCAGTTTCAGCTTTGGAAGCAAGACGGCTGTTGGATTTTGAATGTTAGGCTTTCTTGGCCTACATTATGAATCCTGGTTAAAAGGAGTTGAGGGTGCAGGATATTCGAACGGCATGTGAGTTTTTGGTTGTTTTTCCAGAAGAGTTGTCGGCGTTGGCACTAGTTTGTGAAGTAGAGTTTGGCATTGAGGTCTTTACGGAAACGACACCTGTGTCAATTTCTCCGTATCGCATAGCCCTAAAAGAATTGAAGGAGTTGAAAATGCAACTACAACATTTGCTTTATCGAGGGTTCATTAGACCTAGTATTTCACCGTAGGGTGTACCAGTGTTGTTCGTGAAGATGAAGGATGGTACGTTGCGGATGTGTATAGACTATCGACAACTGAACAAGTTGACGATAAAGAACAAGTATACTTTTTCTTTGTAGATAGATGATATGTTTGATCGATTGAGGGGGTGCATCGGTGTTCTCTAAGATTGATTTGAGGTCTGGGTACTATCAGTTCAAGGTGAAGGATGTGGATGTGCCCAAGATAACCTTTCGTATGAGGTACGAGCATTATGAGTTTTTGGTGATGCCGTTTTGTTTGACCAATACACCTTCTGCTTTTATGGACATGATGAATCGAGTGTTCCATGAGTTTTTGGACCAGTTTGTGGTTGTGTTTATTGATGATATTCTTGTGTACTCTCGTACTGAGGAGGATCATGATGGGCATTTGCGGATTGTGCTTTAGACGTTGTTGGCTAATCAGTTGTATGCCAAGTTAAGAAAATATAAGTTTTGGCTTAGGTAGGTTGTTTTCCTTGGGCATGGGGTATCAACCGAGGGGATTCGTGCTTATCCGCAAAAGATTAAGGCTATGATGAGTTATAAGGTGCCTAAATCTGCGACAAAAGTTTAGAGTTTCCTTGGTTTGGCTGGCTATTACCGTAGGTTTGTTGAAAGGTTTTCCAGTATAGCTGCTCCTTTAACCAAGTTATTCTGAAGAATGTTCATTTTGAATAGTCGGAGGATAGGCAGGCGGGCTTTTGAAAGGTTGAAGAAAGATTTGACTCGAGGTTCGGTCTTGGCTCAGCCTGAATCAAAAAAAAGAGTTTGTTGTCTATAGTGATGCATCCTATGTTGGGCTTGGTTGCGTGTTGATGCAAAAGGGTAAGGTAGTTGTGTATGCATCTAGACAGTTGAAGGTGCATGAGCGTAATTACCCTACTCATGATCTTAAGCTTGCGCATGATTGTGTTTGCCTTGAAAATCTAAAGGCATTACCTTTTTGGCAAGAAATGTGTGGTTTATACGGATCATAAGAGTTGAATCTTAGGCAACGTAGATGGTTAGAGTTGCTTAAGGATTATAATCTGACCATAGAGTACCATCCGGGTAAAGCTAACGTTGTGGCAGATGCTCGGTTGAGTATGACAGGTGATAATGGGCTGTTGGCGGAGTTGCAAGTGAAGTCGTCCTTTTCATAGTTGATTAAAGAGAGGCAACCGCATGATGAGAGTTTAGTGCCAGATGTGAAGGATATCATGGATGGAAATCCTAAGGATTTCCATTTTAATGATGATGAAATGTTGTGTTTCAAGGGTGGGATTGCGGTTCCCGAAGATGAGGAATTGAGGTGTACCATTTTGATCAAAGCACATGCTAGTCCTTTTGCTATGCATCATGGTTGTACTAAGATGTATCGACGATTGAAGGAAGAGTACTATTGGTGGTTGAGTTGAAGAAGGATGTGGCTGTGTTTGTAGCAAGATGTATAGTGTGTCGCGGGTGAAAGATGAGCATCGATTCGTTCGGTTTGTTGCGATCGTTGAGGATACTAGAATGGATGTAGGAAAGAATCACCATGGATTTTGTGATGGGTTACCTTTGACACTGACCAAAAAGGATTCCGTTTGGGTGATTGTTGATCGGTTTACGAAGTATACACATTTTATGCTAGTGTATACGATGTATACCTTGGATAGGTTGGCTGAGTGTATATCTACGAGATTGTGCATTTGCAGGGTGCCCAAGTCCATAGTTTCAGATAGAGAACCGCGTTTTACTGCGAGGTTTTGGGTGTATTTGTATCTTGCTCTGGGAACTCGGCTGAATTTCAGTACTTCGTATTATCCTCAGACGGATGGTCAGTCAGAGCATGTGATATTGGTCTTGGAGGATATGTTGAGATGTTGTATCATCGTGTTCCAGGGAATATGGGAAAAACAGTTGTCTTTGGTGGAGTTTTCTTATAATAATAGTTATCAGGCTAGTATAAAGATTGCACCATACGAGGCGTTGCATGGTAGGAAGTGTTGTACACCTATGTGTTGGGCAGAAGTTGGAGAAAAGCACATTTCCATGCATGATGTGTTGAAAGGCACCAATGAGAAAGTGAAGTTGATATGTGAGAGCTTGAAAGCTCCGCAAATCGTTAGAAATCCTACACAAATTTGAAGCGTAGGGATATAGAGTATGGTGTTGGTGACCGAGTGTTTTTTAAGGGGTCGCCTTGGAAGAATGTGATGCGTTTTGGGTAAAACGAAAAGTTTATCCCGAAGTTTATTGGACCATACGAGGTTGTTAAGCGTGTGGGTCTTGTTGCTTATCGTTTCAGGTTACCTCCTGAGTTGGAGAAGATTTATGATGTGTTTCATGTTTTGACGTGTTATGCAGGTGGGGATATTGAGTTAAGGCCATATCTATCTATGATGAGGAACTGGTGGAGATTTTTGACACTAGTAGCAAGGTTCTGCGTGGTAAAACGGTTGAGCTTGTAAAGGTGTTGTAGAGACACCACGGAGTTGATGAGGCCTCGTGGGCATAAAGTCGGACATGTTGAAATAGTTTCTGCACCTGTTTCCTGAAGGTAAAATTTTGAGGACGAAATTTCTTAAGTGGGGGAGAGTTGTAATGCAACAATTTTGGGCCTAGCGGTTTTGAGGCTTGTTAGACGGTCTGGTGAACAGGGTTAGGGATTCGAGTCGAATTTGGTAGTAAATATTTTTGAAAAGGATAAAAAATGGAAAATAGTTAAAAATCATATTTAAATATAGGATTAATATTGGTGAAGTCAATTTTGGTAAATGAGATTTGGAAGGGTGACATTTTGGTTAGTGACCAAAATGTAATTTTTAAAAACCGTTTTTAAAGGTGACTAAATTGAAAAGGGTCAAATTCTTAGAATTCTTAAGGAGCTATTTTATCAAGTATTTACCAAGTGTTTGCTGGTGATTTCTTCCTTAATTGTATTTTAACATGTGTTTTAAAAGATAATTAAAAGGGATTTTGGATAACAAAGTTAGTTATCATTTTAAAGAAATTAGATGTAACTTTTCTCTCAACTTTTCTTTCCACTTCTTTTCCGCCAAACGCTCTTTTTTTCATCAAAATCCAGAGGTGATAAATCTTTTTACTTGGATTCTTGATTTGAAATTGTTTCTTTTTCTTTGCTATATAAAACCTCATTGAAATCTTGTGTTTTTCTAGCTTTAATCAATCGATTGAAGGAGAAATCACACAATACTGAGTAAGGTTCGTTCTTCTCCTTTATTAATGGTTCTTTATTGATATTCCCAAGTATTTGATCCTTGATTTATGATTTATAATCTGATTTTATGTTTTTGTAATGAATACTTGATTTAATTGGATTTAATTGATAAAATTGTGGAAGATTCATATTGAATCCATTTTCTAGTATTGAGGATTGATTTTAAATATATTTTGGATGATTTATAATGTTGATAAGTTGTTTTTAACAATAGAATCCCGAAACTCCTTGAATCCTTGATTGTTAGGTTGTTAGATTTGTGTTTTTTGGTGTTGTGGTGGCTGTGTAGTTGCTGAAAGGTTATGGATGAAATAATCCTATTTTTAAATGTTATTTAATGTTGATTGAAGTATTATATTGATAGATTGTTGCTAGGTTGTGTTCGGGAAGAGTTAGATGATGTTTTCAGTTGTTGTGGTTGGGTAATTGTGAAAGGATTAGCGAGGTTTGCAAGGAATTGATGTTGTAGTGTTTTGAATGCATTGAGGTGCATTAATGTTCTGTTGTAATATGGTTAAAACATGAGAGGTCAATTCGTAAGTGATCGGTGAAGCTTTGGAGGCTTCGGATGCTTGATTTCGCATCAGCGAATTGAGTTTCGCGTATCGGTGAGTGAGAACGTGGATTTTAGCTTTGAAATGATTTAAAAGTGGTTTATGTGAGTTTAAACTATGCTTGAAATGCTGGTTTAAACTCGGAAGTAAGTATGATGTGGTTTTCTCTCTCGGTCATTCTTTTATGAAATGGTTTTATGCACTTATTTTTATTTACATTAAACCTATTGTTAAGCATGTTTTAAAGTATGTGAGATATTGTTTTTAATCATGAAATGATGATGGATGCACGTGTTAAGTGATCAATGTAAGAATATGATTTATACTTGAGTTTTAAGCATGTGTTGTTGCTTGAAAAATGATTTGGTTAAATGCTTGTTAAAACAGTTAGGTAAATGGTGAATTATATTGGCGATTGATGTATTTTAAAAATTGTTATCGGATATAGTTGGTCGGCCATAGGATTCATAGAGCACTATAATAAGTCGCCTTGGATGTTGAGGGGTTTTGATTTGGTGTACCGAAAACTCCATCCAAGTACCCTAACGGTTGAGGGGTTATATGGTACCGTAAACTCCCAATAGTGGATTAAGCATTTAACCGAGGAATGGGGTTGGTGTCCCTATGGGTTGAAAGTTTACCCAGTTGTAATGTACTGTGATTGTGATTGTATCGCAATTCCGGTTGCGATAGCTTGAAGTGTTGCGAGGACACGCGTTTGAATCTGTGTATCCGATGAACTATTTTGATAAGGGAACTTGGTTATGATCACTTATAAGCCCATACAATTTTTAATGTATCATTGAAAGGTTTATGTTATATAATGTGATTTATACATGTTTACTCTTTAAGCTTTGCATATGGATTGTTATGCATGGGAAGGCTTAAATTGAGGTTGAGCAATGGGATTTGCTGTTGTTTAATGATACATGTTGCATATGGTTTAATATGTTGGTTTTAAAAATGTTAAGTGTATGGTTTAAAAGGCATGATAATGTTTTAAAAGATGATTGAAATGAGATTTCAATGTGTTGTTGAGAAATGGTTTGAATGCATTGATGGTGTGTTGTTTTTGAGCACTCCTCACTAAGCCTAGTGTGCTTACGCACTCTTTGTCTATCAATGTAGAGAATTAAAGGCTTGGAAGGCAGCGGGAAGCAAGGGATAACAAAAAGACTTGTTAACAAAAGTATTTTTTTTGGACTAGACTATAAGTAATAAGGGCAATGGGGGTTCTGCCAAACACTCTTGTTTTCATCAAAATCCAGAGGTGATAGATCTTTTTACTTGGACTCTTGATTTGTAATTGTTTCTTTATCTTAAAAAACCTCATTGAAATCTTGTGTTTTTCCAGCTTTAGTCAATCAGTTGAGGGAGAAATCACACAATAGAGGTAAGGTTCATTCTTCTTCTCTATTGATGGTTCTTTATTGATGTTCCCAAGTATTTGAACCTTGATTTATGATTTATAATCTGATTTTATATTTTTATAATGAATAATTGATTTAATTGGATTGAATATGAAATTATGGAAGATACATATTGAATATGTTTTCCAGTATTGAAGATTGATTTTAAACATATTTTGGATGATTTATAATGTTGATAAGTTGTTTTTAACAATGGAATCCCGAAACTTCTTGAATCTTTGATTGTTAGGTTGTTGGATTTATGTTTTTGTCGAGTTGTGGTGGTTGTGTACTTGCGAAAGATTATGGATGAAATAATCCTATTTTTAAATGTTATTTGATGTTGATTGAAGTATTAGATTGATAGATTGTGGCTGGGTTGTGTTTGGGAAGAGTTAGATGATGTTTTCGGTTGTTACGGCTAGGTAATTGTGAAAGGATTACTGAGGTTTGCAAGGAATTGATGTTGCAGTATTTTGAATGCATTGAGATGCATTTATCCTCTGTTGTAATATGGTTAAAACCAGAGAGGTCAATCCGGAAGCAATCAGTGAAGCATTGGAGGCTTCTGGCGCATGATTTCGCATCGGCGAATTGAGTTTCACGTATCGGTGAGTGAGAATGTGGATTTCAGCTTTGAAATGATTTAAAGGTGGTTTATGGGAGTTTAAACTGAGCTTGAAATGCTGGTTTAAACTCAAAAGTAAGTATGATGTGGTTTTCTCTCTCGGCCGTGCTTTTATGAAATGGTTTTATGCACTTATTTTGATTTACATTGAACCTACTATTAAGCATGTTTTAAAGTATGTAAGATACTATTTTTAATCATGATATGATGATGGATGCACGCGGTAAGTGATCCATGTAAGAATATGGTTTATACTTGAGTTTTAAGCATGTATTGTTGCTTGGAAAATGGTTTGGTTAAATGCTTATAAAAACAGTGAGGTAAATGGTAAATGGTGAATTATATTGGCAAATGATGTGTTTTAAAAATTGTTATCGGATATAGTTGGCCGGCCATATGATTGATAGTGCACTATAATAAGTCGCTTTGGATGTTGAGGGGTTTTGATTTGGTGTATCAAAAACTCCATCCAAGTACCCTAATGGTTGAGGGGTTATATGGTACCGTAAACTCCCGTTAGTAGGTTAAGCATCTAACCGAGGAATGGGGTTGGTATCCCCGTGGGTTGAAAGTCTACCCGGTTGTAATGTACCGCGATTGTGATTGTATCGCTATTCTGTTTGAGATAGCTTGAAGTGTTGCGAGGACACTTGCTTGAATCCGTGTATCCGATGAACTATTTTAATAAGGAAACTTGGTTATGATCACTTGTAAGCCAATATAATTGCTAATGTGTCATTGAAGGTTTATGTTGTATAATGTGATTTAAACATGTTTACTCTTTAAGTTTTGCATATGGATTGTTATGCATGGGAAGGCTTAAATTGAGGTTGAGCAATGGGATTTGTTGTTGGTTAATGATACATGTTACATATGGTTTAATATGCTTATTTTAAAGATGTTAAGTGTATGGTTTTCAAGGCATGATAATGTTTTAAAAGATGATTGAAATGAGATTTCAATGTGTTGTTGAGAAATGGTTTGAATGCATAGATGGTGTGTTGTTTTTGAGCACTCCTCACTAAGCCTAGTGTGCTTACGCTCTCTTTGTCCATCAATGCAGAGAATTAAAGGCTTGGAAGGCAACAAGAAGCAAGGGATCACAAAAAGACTTGCTAACAAAAGTATGTTTTTTGGACTAGACTATAAGTAATAAGGGCAATGGGGTTTTCATTGTCGTTTTGGGAGGTGTTTTGCTAAACACCTTGCTTGAGCAAGTTTGTTTTGCTGCTCTTGAGTTGTAAATGGCCATTATGGATTGTTTGTGGTGATGTTTTAAGGTTTCATGTTTTGCTTCTTTGGTTTATAGGGAGCATGCCCATTGATTTACATTTGTAGTATAATACCATGAATCGATGTTGAAACTGAGTTGATATGATATGGTTTAATCCCATAATATGTTGGATGTATGTTAGAAGCATGTTAGGGTGTTTTGGAGTGTTTGAAGGTATGTTAAACGAGCAAAATTGGAGATTACAGGTCCAGGCGTACCGGTACGGGTGCCCCTATTTTGGTACGGGTAAGCCATTCCAGGCTTAACGTACCGGTACGCGACAAACTGTTTCGGTACAGGCCAAAGAAAATTTTGACAATGTTTCGGTACTCAGGGAGGCGTTTTGATATGTACAATGACTTTTTTAGGGGCATTTTGATACCCATAGGAAATTGGCTACACTAGAAATCTGGAGTTTGAAATAATGAAGGCGTATCGATACACCCCTTGCCTGTATCGATACGGTGGTAGTTAAATTAGTTATTTGGAAGATTATGAAGTTCTATTTTCTTACGTTCCAGTCCCTGAATGTTGCGGATGCAATTGAATGAGTATCGATGATCCTTTTGAGATGATTTTTGACTTGCAAGCATGAAACCTGCTTAATTAAAGGTTGGTAACATAAAAATGAGCTAAGTCCTTAAAGTTTTCTGAAAATTTCAATTTGGTCTCTAAATCTCAATTGTGTTCAATTGGATGTCAAATTGATGCCCGATTAAGTTGGGATTTCATCTATAGTTAGTACGTACATGTAGGATAATAATTATGCATATAGTCAAGATAAAAAGAAAAAAATGGACGTGTTTCGAGTCTCATCTTCACGGTTTACTTCAGTAAACCTAATGTAGCTCGCTCGGTTCGGTCTTGCGACTAGGCCGGGTCGAGTGGGTTACACCATTTGAGGCCAGCGTTTCGATATAAGAAGGAACGTTTCGATATGGTATACCATAATTGGGCATGGCGTATCTGTACGCATAAGCGTTTCGGTACAGATTTATGCTACTAGAATTTAAGGATTTTTAATTAGGTAAATCGTACCAATATAGCCTTCAGTGTACCGATAGACAACAATTATTTTAGTTATTTGGTTGTTTTGAAGTTCTGAATTCTACGTTTTAGCCCTTGAATGTTGTGGATGCAATTGTGTGAATATGGATGATTGTAACAATCTGAGTTTCAACACGTGTGCATGCAACCAGACTAATTAAAGTATGGGAACATAAAAAGGAGTTAAGTCCTTGTAGTTTTTTGGAATTGCAATTGAGTCCTTTAATTGCAAATATACCCAATTGGATGTCAAATCGATGCCTGATTGAGTTGAGCTTCATCCGTTGTTAATATAAATACCTAGGAAAATAATTTGCATCTAGAAAAGAAAAAAATGGATGTGTTTTGAGTTTCTCTTCACGGTTTACCTCGGTAAAACTAATGTAGCTCGTTCGGTTCGGTCTTGCGACTAGGCCAAGTCAAGGGGTTATATTTGGTGGTATCAGAGCTTGGTTTGCGATAATTGGGAGTTAGTATGGTTGTTCTAATGTTGTTGTGGGTTGTATTCTGTTGTTTGCTATACAGGGTGATTGTAATATGCACGTTGATTGCTTTATCCTATGTTGGGGGGATGTATGGGAAACCCAATGCCTTATTATTATAGTCTGAAATGTTTTGATTTTGAAGCCTTGGATCCTTGCTTAAAGATGGTTTAATTGTTTTGTTTTGGAGAAATATCATACCTTAGATATATTATTAGTATGACGAGACCATGGAGAGAGTTGCGATCTGGTACAGTTGTTGCTGCCATTGAGCAGGGAAATGAGGAGGATGTCATACCATGGAGAGAGTTGCGATCTGGTACAGTTGTTGCTGCCATTGAGCAGGGAAATGAGGAGGATGTCATACCTCCTGAGGGGTTGTCGTTACCCCCACCTAATCCACTTGCGGGAGTGGAACAAGTACCACCTGTGCTAGCTAGGCCAGGGATGAGTGACATGACACTATTGATTTAGGCCATGACCGGTGCTTTTCAGGCAGCAATTGCGAGTGTTCATATGCCGGCACCAGTGGTTAGGCAGACAGGTTTGCCGCTAGAACGTCTTTATAGTCTGGGCAGACTCGAGTTTTGTGGTCTAGCACCAGAGGCTTTTGAGGATTAGTTGGCCAGCACAAAAAGGATACTGAGTTAGATGGGTTGTAAGGATGCCCGTAAGTTAGGTTGTGCTATGTCCCTACTGCAGGGAGATGCGTATAGCTGGTGGACCACAGTGACAGCTAGGATGGAATTGGAGGATATAACCTGGGAGTTCTTGTGTGTTGCTTTTCAAAAAAGGTACATGGGGACCCGGTATCTAGACAAAAGGAAGAGAGAGTTTATAGCTGTAGTGCAAGGTGGTATGTCTGTTTCTGAGTATGAGGTGCAGTTTGTGAGGTTGAGCTCGCATGCACCTGAGTTGGTTCCTGATGAGCGACAACGATGTGATCATTTTCGTTATAGGTTGGTGTAGGAAGTTAAGATGTACAGGCTTGTTGCTGATTATACGAATTTTGACGTATTAGTTACGCGAGCCAAGGATATCGAGAAGAATCTTGGTTTAGCTTATGGGTCTTGAGGCTTTAGCTCTGGTAAGAGAGCGGCTGATTCTACCTTTTTCGGTGGTTAGGCCAAGAGACATCGTGACAGGAGGTATCGCCCTGAATAGATACGCGGTGGAGGTGTTGTTGGGTATGGAGCATAGGGGCAAGGTACCCAGGTTAGAGCTCCGCACAATGCCTGTTGGGCTTGTGGATCATGTGATCATCTAAGGCGAGATTGCCAACGTTTTGCCAGAGAGGGTCAGGTACCTACAACTGTTGTACTAATGCTTGTTGGAGTTGTGGGTCTGGAGACCATTTGAGACGTTATTGTCCTTTGTTAGGTGGAGGTAGGAGGGTGTTGCACCAGTTTTTGCCCCGCAGAGAGGCCGTGGTCATGGCCATGGCCAGTTTCAGCGCAGGGATGGTGGGTAGAGGATAGTGGCTCATATGGTTGCTATCCAGCCTGAGGGAGGTGGACCATCTAGAGTGTATGCGCACCGTGAGGGTCGCAATGACTCTAATATGATTGCAGGTACATTCACTTTACAGTCTTTTCCATTGTATTCATTGGTCGATTTTGGTTCTACTCATTCATATATCTTGAGTGAGCATGTGCAGTTTGTTGATATACCTATTCAAATTCTTATTGTGTTAGAGTGACCAGATCTCTTGGAGAGACAGTCGTGGTTAGAAAGTTGTATCGTAGATGTCCGTTGAAGGTTCAGGGTCATGTGTTTGTCGTGGATTTGATGGAGTTGCCATTCCAAGGTTTTGATGTTATTCTAGGACTGGATTGGTTAACTGAGCATAGGGATGTGGTAGTTTTTACGACCAAACAGATATCCCTAAAGTTGTCAGATGATTTCGAGGTAGTGGTTGTGGGTGAGAATGCTAAGTCTTGTCTAATGCTATTTCAGATTTAGAAGCGAAACGAATGATGGATTATGGGTGTCAAGCTTTCTTAGCCTCTGTTATGAATCTTGGTTCGAATGAGTTGAGGGTGCAAGATATTCGTACGGTATGTGAGTTTTCGGGTGTTTTTTTGGAAGAGTTGCCAGGGTTGCCACCGAATTGTGAGGTAGAGTTTGGCATTGAGATTTATATGGGTACGGCACCAGTGTCAATTTCTCCTTATCGTATGGCCCCAAAGGAATTGAATGAGTTGAAAAAACAGCTACAAGAATTGCTTGATCGAGGGTTTATTTGAAAAATAATGATGGTACGTTGCGGATTTGTATAGATTACCAGTAACTGAACAAGTTGATGATAAAGAATAGGTATCCTTTGCCGCAGATTGATGATCTATTTGACTAGTTTAGGGGTGCTTCTTTGTTCTCTAAGATAGATTTGAGGTCTGGGTAGTATCAATTGAAGGTAAAAGATGTGGATGTGCCCAAGATAGCTTTTCGTACGAGGTACGTATTAGTTACATGATGAATCGAGTGCTCCATGAGTTTTTGGATCAGTTTAAAGTTGTGTTTATCGATGATATTCTCCAATACTCTCGTACCGAGGAGGACCACGATATGCATTTACGGATTGTACTTTAGATGTTGTTGGCTAATCAGCTTTATGCCAAGTTAAGCAAGTGTAAGTTCTGGCTTAGAGAGGTTGTTTTCCTTGGGCATGTCGTGTTAGCCGAGGGGATTCGTGTTGATCCGCACAAAATTAAAGTTGTGATGAGTTGGAAAGCGCCTAAATTTGTGTCATAGGTTCAGAGTTTCCTAGGGTTGGTTGGTTATTATCATAGGTTTGTTGAGGGGTTCTCCAATATAGCTACTCCTTTGACCAAGTTGTTACAAAATAACATCCATTTTGAGTGGACGGAGGATAGGCAACGGGCTTTTGAAGGGTCAAAGGAAGCTTTGACACGAGCTCCGATTCGTGTTGATCCGCACAAAATTGAGGTCGTGATGAGTTGGAAAGTGCCTAAACCTGTGTCACAGGTTTATAGTTTCCTAGGGTTGGCTGGTTATTATCATAGGTTTGTTGAGGGGTTCTCCAATATAGCTACTCCTTTGACCAAGTTGTTACAAAAGAACATTCATTTTGAGTGGACGGAGGATAGGCAACGGGCTTTTAAAGGGTTAAAGGAAGCTTTGACACGAGCTTCGATTTTGGTTCAACAAAAATCAGGGAAATAGTTCATTGTCTATAGTGATGCGTGCTATGTTGAACTCGATTGCGTGCTGATGCAGAAGGGTAAGGTAGTTTCCTATGCATCTAGATAATTGAAGGTGCATGAGCGTAATTACCCTACTCATGATCTTGAACTTGCCGCAGTAGATTTTGCCTTGAAAATCTGGAGGCATTACCTTTATGGTGAGAAATGTGTAGTTTATACGGATCATAAGAGTTTGAAATACTAATGTCGAAGAAAGAGTTAAATCTTAGGCAACGAAGATGGCTAGAGTTGCTTAAGGATTAAGATCTGACCATCGAGTAACATCTGGGTAAAGCTAATGTGGTGGCCGATGCTTTGAGTAAAAAAGCTGTTATTGAGTTGAGGGCTATGTTTGCTAAGTTGAGTGTGACTCGTGACGGCAGATTGTTGGCTGAGTTACAAGTGATACGTCCTTGTCACAATTAATTAAAGAGAAATAACCACATGATGAGAATTTGGTGCCGCATGTGAAGGATATCATGGATGGATGTCCTACAAATTTTCATTTTAATGATGGTGGGGTGTTGTGTTATAATAGTCAAATTGTTGTGCCAGATGATAAAGAGTTGAGGCGTACCATTTTGATCGAAGCGTGTGCTAGTCCTTTTTCTATGCATTCCGATAGTACCAAAATGTATCGAGATTTAAGGAAAGAGTACTATTGGGATCTTTTGAAGAAGGATGAGGCTGATTTTTTTGCTCGATGCTTGGTATGTCAGCGAGTAAAGGCTGAGCACCAATTTCCTTCCGGGCTGTTACAACCGTTAAGAATATCAGAATAGAAATGGGAAAGATTCACCACAGATTTTGTATCTGGGTTGCCTTTGACACCGACCAGAAAGGATTCCACTTGGGTGATTGTTGATCGGTTTACGAAGTGTGCCCATTTTGTGCCAGTGCATACGATGTATACCTTGGAAAGGTTGGCTGATCTGTACATTTATGAGATTGTGCTTTTGCACGGGGTGCCCAAATCCATAGTTTTAGATAGAGATACGCGCTTTACTTAGGAGTGTTTAAATCGTGCTCCAGGAACACGGCTGAATTTCAGTACTTCATATCATCCTCAGACGGATGGTCAGTCGGGGCGTGTGATTCAGGTCTTGGAAGATATGTTGAGATGTTGTATCATTGAGTTCCATGGAACATGGGAAAAATAGTTGCCTTTGGTGGAATTTTCTTATAATAACAGTTATCAGGCTAGTATACAAATGACACCGTATGAGGCTTTGTATGGTAGGAAGTGTCGTACACCTTTGTGTTGGGCTGAGGTTGGGGAAAAATACGTTTCTATGCCTAATGTGTTGAAAGACACCAATGAGGAAGTGAAATTGATATGTGAGAGCTTGAGAGAGGCTTCAGATCGTTAGAAATCCTACGTGGATTTGAAGTGTAGGAATATAGAATATTTTGTTGGGGATTAGGTGTTTTTAAAGGTGTCACCTTGGAAGAAGGTGATGCATTTTGGGCGGAAGGGGAAGCTTAGCCCGAGGTTTATTGGATCATATGAGGTTGTGGAGCGTGTGGGTCCAGTTGCTTATCGTTTGAGGTTACCTCCCGAGTTGTAGAGGATTCATGATGTGTTTCATGTATCAATGTTGCGGAAGTATCAGTCAGATCCATTGCATGTTATGTCGGTGGAAGATATTGAGCTAAGGCCGAATTTTTCTTATGATGAGGAATCGGTGGAGATCCTTGACAACAACAATAAAGTTCTGCGTGGTAAGACGATCGAGCTTGTTAAGGTGTTGTAGAGGCACTACGGTGTTGAGGAGGCCACGTGGGAAAGCAAGTCGGATATGTTCAAACAGTTTTCGCATTTGTTTCCTCTAGGTAAATTTTGAGGACGAAATTTCTTAAGTGGGGGAGAGTTGTAACGCCCCGATTTTGGGCCTAGCTGTTTAAGGGCTTGTTAGACGTTTTGGTGGATCGGGTTAGGGATTTGAGTCGGGTTCGGGAGTGAATGTTTTTGAGTAAGTTAAAAAATATGGAAAAATGGTTAAAAATCATTATTTAGTGTATAGAAAATATTGGTGAAATCAATTTAAGAAATTGGAATTGGAAGTGTGACATTTTGGTAATGTAAATTTTGAAAACTATTTTAAATGGTGTCTGTAATACCCCCGTTTTGGGCCTAGCGGTTTTGAGGCTTATTAGACGATCCGATGGACCGGGTTAAAGATTCATGTCAGATTCGGGACCGTATATTTTTCGGTAAGATATAAGTATGGAAAATTTGTTAAAAATCATCTTTTATATATGATTAATATTGGTGAAATCAATTTTGGAAAATAAGGTTTGGAGGTGTGACATTTTGGCTAGTGACCAAAATGCAATTTTTGAAAACTAGTTTTAAAGGTGACTAAAATGAAAAGGGTCAAATTCTTAGAATCCTTAAGGAGCTATTTTACCAAGTTTTTGGTGGTGATTTCTCCCTTCAATTAAATCATTTTAACATGTGTTTTAATGGATAATAAAAAAGAGATTTTAGATATTAAAGTTAGTTATTTAGTTTTAATAAAAATTGACGTAACTTTTCTTTCAACTTTCCTCTCCACTTCTTTTCTGCCAAACGCTCAAGTTTTCATCAAAAACCAAAGGTGAGAGATCAATTATACTTATTCTTGATCTACAATTGATTATTTAACTTTGATTTACAAAACCTCATTGAAATCTTGTGTTTTCCTAGCTTTAAACAAGCCAATTGAGGGAGAAATCACACAATAGGGGTATGGTCTATGATCTCCTCCATTGAATGGTTCTTTATTGATATTCCCAAGTGTTTGATCATTGATTTATAGTTTATAATCTGATTTTGTGTTTTTATATTGAATTAATTGATTTAATTAGGTGAAATTGATGAAAAATAGAAAGTTTCGAATTGGATCTATTTTCCAGTGTTGATGATTGATTTTTAACATATTTTGGGTGTATTATAATGTTGTTAATTTGATTTTAACAATGGAATCCCGAAACTCTTGAATCTTTAATTGTTTAGGTTGAAGATTGGTGTTTTTGTGAAGTTATGGTGGTTGTTTAGTTGCTGGAAGTGTTTGGATGAAATAATCATGTTTTTAAGTGTTAATTGATGATATTGAAGGCATCTATTGTTAGATTGTGTTTGGAAAGGATTAGATGATACTTTCGGTTGCTGTGGTTGGGTAATTTTGAGAGGATTGTGGAAGTCCGTGTGGATTTTTTGTTGCAGTGTTTTGAATGCATTGAGATGCATTAATCCTCTGTTGTAATGTGGTTAAAATAGTGGAGATGGATCCGAAAGTGATCGGTGAAGCTTTGGAGGCTTCGGGCGCTTGTTTTCGCGTCGCCGAATTGAGGTTTCACATATCGATGAGTGAGAACATGGATTCCAGCTTTGGAATGTTTAAAGGTGGTTTATGGGAGTTCAAACTTAGCTTGATACGCTGGTTTAAACTCGGAAGTATGTAAATGTGGTTTTCTCTCTCGGTCATGCTAGTGTGAAATGGTTTTTATGCACTTGTTTTAAATTACATTGAGCCTACTGTTTAAGCATGTTTTAAAGTATTTAAGATACTATTTTTTAAGCATGAAATGTTGAAGGATGCACATGGTAAGTGATCCTTGTAAGTATATGGTTTATACTTGTGGTTTAAAGCATGGTTGTTGCTTTGGAAAATGGTTTGGTTTAATGCTTGTTGAGAACAGTTGGGTAAATGGTAAATGGTTAATTATATTGGCAAGTGATGTGGTTTTAAAATTGTTATCGGATATAGTTGGCCGGCCATAGGATTGATAGTTCACTATGATGAGATATCTTAGATGTTTAGGGGTTTTATACGGCGTATTGAATACTCCATCCAAGTACCCTAACGGTCGAGGGTTATATGGTACGTAAACTCCCGTTAGTGGATTATACATCTACTGATGAGTGGTGTTGAGGGGTTTATAAGGTGTATCGAATACTCCACCATGAGTGTCACAACGGTGGAGGGGTTTACGTGTACCAAAAACTCCGTATGTGAACCTTGTGTTGCCGGTGAGAATGTATGAAGTGTTGGGTAAACACTTGTTGAATCCGTGTATTCGATGAACTTTTTTTGGTAAATGAACTTGGTTAATGATCACTTGTGAGCCAATATAATTGTTGATGTATCATTGGAAAGTTTATGTTGTATAATGTGATTTATACATGTTTACTCTTTAAGCTTTGCATATGGTGGTTATGCATGGGAAGGCTTAAATTGAGGTTTAGCAATGGAACTTGCTGTTGTTTAATGATACATGTTGTACGTTTACTCTTTAAGCTTTGCATATGGTTGTTATGCATGGGAAGGCTTAAATTGAGGTCTAGCGATGGAATTTGCTGTTGGGAATGATACATGTTTCATATGGTTTAATATGCTGGTTTTCAAAGATGAAAAGTGCATGGTTTTCAAGGCATGATGTTTCGATGGTAATGCTTAAATGATGTTTAAAGAATGGTTGAAATAAGATTTCAATGCGTTGTTGAGAAATGGTTTTAAATGCATTCATGGTGTTTTGTTTTGAGCACTCCTCACTAAGCCTAGCATGCTTACGCTCTCTTTGTCCATCAATGCAGAGAATTAAAAGTTTGGAAGGTAGCGGGAAGCAAGGGATCGGTACAAGACTTGGTAACCAAAGTATGTTTTGAACTAGACTATAAGTAATAAGGGCAATGGGGGTTTTCGTTGTTATTTGGGAGAAGTTTTGTTGAACTCCCTATTTGAGCAAGTTTTCTTGGTTGCTCTTGAGTTGTAAATGGCTTTTATGGTTTATTTTTGGTGATGGTATGAAGTTTGATGTTTTGCTTGGTTGGTTAACTAGGTTGTATGCCTATAGATTTACATTTGATGCAAAATGCAATGAAATGATGTTGAATCTGTGATGTAATGTTGTGGTTGGATTGTAGGTTATGTTGGTTGTATGTTAGAGGCATGTCAGAATGTTTTGGTAAGGTTGAAAGCATGTTAAATTAGCTAAAAATGACATTACAGGCTCGTGCGTATCAATACGCGGGGGACCGTATCAGTACGGCTAGGCGAATTCATGCACCTAGGATCAGTACAGTTATGTGCGTACCGGTATGTATAAGCAATTTAAGCTTGGCGTACTAGTACGGGATAAGGCGTATCGGTACGGGAACTCGTTACTAGAAAGTTTGTTTTTGGGAAAATCCAGTGTACCGGAACAATGAAGGCTCGTACCGATACGGTATTAATATTTTGTAAGCTGACATGGCATACCGATACGGTACACAGTGTACCAGTACATGTGGCTACTCCGTATCGGTACAGCTGTGACTGTACCGGTACCAGTGGCCTTTAATTAATGTAATATCATGGGAATGAAGTTCTATTTTCCTTGCGTTTTGGTCCCTGATTATTGTGGATGCAATTGAATAAGATCGGATGATCATTTTGAGCTGAATTTTGGCATGTAAGCATGTAATTTGTCTAATTAAAGATTGGTAGCTTAAAAGTGGGCTAAGTCCTCGTAATTTTTTTAAATTACAATTTGGTCCCTAAATTGCAATTGTATTCAACTGGATGTCAATTCGATGCCCGATTGAGTTGAGGTTACACCTGTTGTTGGTATGAACATGTAGGGATTTAATTTGCATCTAGAGAAGATAAAAAGAAAAAAGGCGCGGTTCGAGTTTTTTCTTTACGGTTTACTTTGGTAAACCTAATGTAGCTCGCTCGGTTCGGTCTTGCGACTTGGCCGGGTCGAGGGGGTTACAGTGACTAGTTTATAAAAGGGTCAAATTCTTAGAATCCTTAATCAGCTATTTTGTAAAACTTAGGTTGGTGGTTTCTTCCCTCAATTAAGGATTTTTAACATGTGTTTTATTAATTAAAAAAAAAGATGTTTTAATATTAAAAGGTAGTTATTGATTTTATAAAGATTTGATGTAAACTTTTCTCTCAACTTCTACTCTGCCAAACACTCTTTTTTCATCAAATTCTAGAGGTGAGAGATCTATTTTCTTGAACACTTGATTTATAATTGATTCTTCTTCCTTGATTTACAAAAAACTCATTGAAATCTTGTGTTTTTCAAGATTTAATCAATCATTGAGGAAGAAATCACACAATAGAGGCAAGGTTCATTTTTCTCCTTTATTGAATGGTTTTTTATTGATATTCCTATGTATTTGATCCTTGATTTATGAGTTACAATATGATTTTATGTTTTTAAGATGATTATTTGATTTAATTGATAAAATTGAAGAAGATCTGTATTGGATCTGTTTTTCAGTATTGGGGATTGATTTTAAATGAGTATTGGATGTTTTATAATGTGGATAAGTTGTTATTAACATTGGAATCCTGAAACACCTTGAATCCTTAATTGTTTAGGTTGTTAGATTTGTGTTTTTGAGGTGTTGTGGTGGTTATTTAGTTGCTGGAGATATAAGGATGATGTAATCCTGTTTTGAGGGTTGATTGTTGCTAATGGAAGTGTTAGTTGTCAGTTTGTGGCTAAGTTGTGTTTGGAAAGAGTTAGATGATGTTTTTCGGTTGTTGTGGTTAGGTAATTGTGAAAGAATTGTTGAGGGTTGTAAGGAATGTTGTTGCAGTGTTTGAATGCATTGAGATGCATTAATCCTCTATTGTTATGTGGTTAAAATAGGGGAGGCTAATCCGAAAGCTATCGGTGAAGCTTTGGAGGCTTCAGACGCATGAATTTGCGTCGGCAAATTGAGGTTTCGCATATCGGTAAGTGAAAAAGCGAGTTTCAGCTTTGAAATAGTTTAAAGGTGGATTATGGGAGTTTAGACTTAGCTTGAATCACTGGTTTAAACTCGAAAGTAAGTATAGAGTGGTTTTCTCTCTCGGTCGTGCTTTTACGAAATGGTTTTATGCACTTGTTTTGAGTTACATGGTTCCTACTGTTTAAGCATGTTTTAAAGTATGTGAGATACTTTTTTTAATCATGAAATGTTGAAGGATGCGCATGGTAAGTGATCCTTGTAAGTTTGAAGAAATACTTGTTAAAAAGTATGGTTGGTTGCTTGGAAAATGGTTTGGTTTAATGTTTATAAAAATAGTGGGATATGTGGTTAATTGTGAATTATATTGGCAAGTGATGTGTTTAAAAAGGTTATCGGATATAGTTGGCCAGCCATAGGATTGCTAGTGCACTATAAAAAGCCGCCTTGGAAGTCGAGGGGTTTTATATGTTCTACCAATACTCCATCCAAGTACCCTAACGGTAGAAGGGTTATATGGTACTGAAAACTCCTGTTAGTGAGTTAAGTATCTAACTGATGAATGGGTTGGTGTCCCAGTGAGTTGTAATTGTATCCGGTTGGTAATGTACTGCGATTGTGATTGTATCGCTATTCCAGTTGAGATGGCTTGAAGTGTTGAGAGGACACTTGTTGAATCTGTGTATTCGATGAACTGCTTTGGGTAAAGGAACTTGGTTATGATCACTTGTATGCTAGTATAATTGTGGATGTGTCATGTAATGGTTTTTGTTGTATAATGTGATTTATACATGTTTACTCTTTAAGCTTTGCATATGGGTTGTTATGCATGGGAAGGCTTAAATTGAGGTTAGCAATGGCATTTGCTGGTGGTTAATGATACATGATGCATATGGTTTAATACGCTGTTTTTGATTAAGTGCATGGTTTTCAAGGCATGATATTTCAAAAGATGTTTAAAGGATGATTTAAATGAGATTTCAATGTGTTGTTGGTAATTGGTCTTAAATGCATTAATGGTGTTTTGTTTTGAGCACTCCTTACTAAGCCTAGTGTGCTTACGCTCTCTTTGCCCATCAATGCAGAGAGTTAAAGAGTTGAAGGCAGTGGGGAAGCAAGGGGTCGCCAAAGAATTAGTACTAAAAGTATGTTTTGAATTAGACTATAAGTAATAAGGGCAATGGAGTTTCCGTTGTTGTTGTGGGAGATGTTTTGTTAAACTCCCTATTTGAGCAATGTTGTCTTGCTGCTCTTTGTTTGTATTTGGCTATTATGGATTGTTGGTTGCTTTGGTTTTGAGATTTATGTTTTGCTTGGCTTGGTTTCTAGGAAGCATGCCTCTAGTTCGATATTTGATGCAAGATGCTATGAATTATTGGTGAATATGTGTTGTCTTGCTGAGATTTGACCCTTGTATGTGTTGGTTACATATTAGAAGCAAGTTAGGGTGTTTTGATATCCTTGAAAGCTTGTTAAATTAGCAAAAGAGAACATTTCAGGTCCAGGCGTATCGGTACACGTGTCCCTATTTCTGTATGGGCAAGCCATTCCAGGCTTAGAGTGTCAGAACGCTGGAAAGTGTTTTAGTACGAGCTTAGGCCATTTGAGGCCAGCGTTTCAGTACAAGAAGGACCGTTTCGATACGGTATAGCGTAATTGGGCATGGTGTATTGGTACGCGTAAGCGTATTGATATGGATTTAAGCTACTGGAATTTGGGGATTTTTAATCAGGTAAAGTCTACTGATACAACCCTCAATGATCCGATACGGACAATAGTTATTTCAGTTATTTGGTTGTTTTGAAGTTTTGAATTCTTACGTTTTAGCCCTTGAATGTTGTAGATGCAATTGTGTGAATATGGATGATCGTATTAATCTGAGTTTCAACACGTGTGCATGTAACCGGACTAATTAAAGTTTGGCAACATAAAAAGGAGTTAAGTCCTTGTAGTTTTCCGAAATTGCAATTGAGTTCCGTAATTGCAAATGTACCAAATTGGATGTCAAATCGATGCCTGATTGAGTTGAGTTTCATCCGCTATTAATATAAATACTTAGAATAATAATTTGCATCTAGAAAAGAAAAAAAAGTGACGCATTTTGAGTTTCTCTTCATGGTTTACCTCGGTAAACCTAATGTAGCTCGTTTGGTTCGGTCTTGCGATTAGGCCCGGTAGAGGGGGTTACAACATTACCGTATGCAAAACCACATTCCCAAAGGCAACAACCCCATTCCATTTAGGAACCATTTCTCAATGCATTTGGGCATCCATATTCTTAATAAATCATTGCATATCATTTAAAAGATGCATAAAACAGTAAGTAAATCAATCCATATTTTTAAACCAAAACATATAAATCAAGTTACATATCAAATCGATATTCAAAAGGAGAAATAGGGAAAAACTTACTTCCGAGCTTAATTAAGCTTGATAGGCTATAACCAAACCCCCAAACCTTAGTTCAAACCTTATTTGAAGAACCAACTTATATTTGCACTCACCGATTTGCTATCGTCTCGGTGCCAATGTCTCAATGCTAACGCATCAATGCCTAATCGAAAATCGTCCGAACCCTTGCCATCTTCCACAAGAAAATGCAATGGTCAATATAAATTGGACCAAACCAAAATAACCAATTAACATATACGAAATAGGGCAATATCGCACGGCCTATCACCAAATAAATCCACCACTCTACATCACTACTGCCTGGAACATAATTCCCATACCCTCAATTTTTTCTCTTTTCATCGGCAATAAACAAAATGGCAGAAGTGGCATTTCCATATCATGTCGCTACTGCAGAAACCAATTCCCAATTCCCTTTTTTTCCTTATTTCCCCTGTTTACTTCCAATTCCCAGCGAAAAATTATGCGTCCAGGCAACCGCACCATGCAATGTTTGAATGCCCTACTCGATCTTTCTTTTTTTAACCAAATTATATATATATAAATGGAATGGACAGAATGTTTTCCTCCACTTCTTTTTTCTTCATTTTAGCTATACGTGAATTAGAATGAAATAGCAGTAGCTATAACCATACCATGGAATCCCAAGTTCCCCTAAATATTCAACGCCTTAATTCTACGCGCACACCACACCTGAGACCATTCGACCCTTTTTTTCAGCTTTAATAATTCCCTTACGGTAATTTCTTCGAACTCTCCCAATGCACTCGAATATATGACCCAACAATTAAATCAATCATTCTATCATACACCTCAATCAAGAATCTAAATCTAAATTCAATCACTTAGATTAATTCCGGGAATTAAATTACAAAATCAACTTTAGATTATTATTACCTATGCACAAAACATTAGAATTCAGTAGAAATCCATTAGAAAATCCAATAATTCCATTAAAAATTCGTTTTAATTATCCCAAAGCATGGGAAATCATAGATTAAGAATCAAAATCATGTAGAAAATCATTAAAGAACATTTTCTCACCTTACTTGATGACAAACTAACTTGAAGATGAACTCCCCTCTTGATTTCCAACAACAAAAATAGTGAATATGATGTAGAAATCAAAATCCTTAATCCACAATTGTTTAGAAACAAATGGAGAAGAAATTGAAGTGGAAATAATTAAGGAATCAAGAAATTCTTAAGTTTTGTTTGGAAGAAAATGAGAGAAACTTAGAAATGTCTTTCTCATCTTTTAGAAAATTATAATTGTTAACTTCTTTTTGTTAAAAGCAAGAGAAAAGTTATATTTAATCTTTACTTTAATAATTTCGATAAAAATATTAATTTAATCCCTTTTTATAAATTGTCATTATTAATATTTTACATCATTTTGTAAAATATTCACTATTTAATTTAATATTAAATCCACCCACTTAAAATTACCCAAATTCACTTTTGTCCTTCGACAAACCAATTAAAATATTTTCAAAAATATTAGCCACAATAAATTTACCAAAGATCACTTTAATCAACCCAAATTATTTTTCAGAATTAATTAATTAGCTGAAGCCTAACCAAAAATTCTAACCTGATACCGATAAATTACCTGAATCCTCTAGCCTATTTTTCAGGCTGGTACAACTCTCCCCATCTAAATAAATTTCATCCTCAAAATTTATGTAAAGGGAACAAAACAAATGCAAACCTTCCTTCATCCAACAAGTTCCTCAATTACACATAAGCCGCATAACTTTCACAAATTCAATCGTCCCGGTGAGCAACACTTAGTTTCTAGAGACTTAATTAGAAACATCCCTCACCAATGGTAAAACCCACAATTCCCAACTTTCTCTTAACATGGTCAAACAACAGGTCAAACAAACCTCGCCATAAAAACGTAGGAAAATCATCAATTACACATTCGAGCCCAAAACCATCTTGACACAACATGTCAAAAAACCAGTCTTTCTAATCTCCTAATAACGTCTATTAAGACTTGATTCAACACACCATTATGAATTATTCTCAACAATCTTCATCCACGGAGAAACTTACGAGAAACACTCAACCACCCATATGACATCGGGTTCCCCGTTGTCTTAATCTGCACAAAACTTATATGATTTTTATCCAAAAACACCGCCAAAATACAGAAAATGCTTTTAACTTGCACCAATCCTTTCTAATATCTGACTAGCCCTTCATAAACAATTCTCATCTCAATAATATTTGCAAAGATCACCAACTAATTTCCAAAACTACAACCAACACCAAAGGCTTCTCCTAACCATACATCAATCTCAATCCATGAAGAACAACTATCTCAATCTAGTCAATTAAACTAATTACGAGATCAAACTTGTAAAACTGATTTTAGATTATTATCAACCAATAAGAAATCATTAGTACTCATTAGAAATCATTAGGTTTCAATAACCTAACCATAATTCACTCTTGAAACCATTGTAAAACAATTTAACTCAGTTAAATTTATTTTAATCACAAATGTTAATAGAAATAATAGATCAAGGACATAAAGCGCTTGGAGTGTCAATAAGAAACCATAAATCATCTTACTTGATAGGAATACAACCAAAATGAGCTTCCCCTTGTATTTTAACATGAAAACCATTGTTGGCAAAAATCCATCGATTGTTCAAGTTCAAAAATCATTTAGATGAAAAATAGATTAGAAATGAGATCAAAAAATCAATTGATCATTGAAAACATTTTATGAATGTAGAAAATATGAAAACAACAGTTTTTTAGTTAAAAGAAAATTTAGAGAATCTATGTTTTATAGAAAAATGTTAACCATTGACAACAGTTCTTTTAAAAGCAAAATAAAATTGAGTTGTTAAAATACAAAGTGTGAATCTGCTCCCTCAAGATTCTTAGCATGTGTCCTCTCTCTATTTAATTCATAAAAATCACTTTAAAACCAATTTATCTCCTTTTCTTCTTATATAGTCATAAAAAAATAATTCTTGTTATTTGATAAACCAATTAAATAACCTTCCAAAACATTAGCAATGTTAAAATTGGTCATATTGCTTTGAAAACACATTCGATTATTAACTCATAAATAATTAACTAACTAAATGCGAACTACGATCCGAAACAGAATCCAACCAACGTCCAACTCAATCGAACATCTCTTGACACAACATCACTAACGGTACAACAACTTTACAAGAATCCTTGATGAAATTCGATAGTAATCAACTAAACCCCAAAACAAAACAACGTGCTTCTAACACCAACCTTGGTTGCTTCAAATCAAACACGATTTGATTTGAGAATCACTCTTTTAACACATTCTACAATTTATGAGACCTCAGAGAATCTCCTTGATAAAACCTAATTATCCTTGCTACATTGCTTACATCATTATCTCATCGGTCTCTGAAAAATCATTCGTAAGTGTAAACATATGTATGTATGATTACTTATATGCCCTCATAGATGTCTATGTATATGTATGGAAAACCTCTAATGTCATGCTCAAATGTATGCATGTACTGACATGTTTAAATATATACATATAAGTGTTTATGCATTGTGCATTTTCAGACCAAACTTATACAATCCAATCACATCATTCGCACCAATATTTCATGCAACCAAGCCAGAACTGTCACCTACCCAACTAAGGAACAATCATTTTGCCACAAAAGCCTGCTCCAGAACTCCTGGTTGTCGGTCTAGATCCTTTTTGATACCACTGCACACGGAAATACCACCAGTCTTGCTACTCAGGAATCCAAGTATTCAAGGATACTCAACTCATCGCAACCTCGAATGTCACTAGTGCATTCGATGTTTATACAACATAACTATAAACCCATACCAACCAATGGTCATAAACACAATTATCGTTAACAACCATGCTGGCGCATTAAGAGAAAGAACTCCCAATTGAACATACCCACAAACCGACCATATTCACAATTACAGTCATAACCTATACATTCCTTAATGCCTGTCAACATGACATAAAAAAGATTTAGAAGCTGTACCAAATACGTCTCAATGCCGAACTCAACTTCACATTCATAAGACAACATGAAAACTCCCTCAAAGGCACTCCAGGAATGAATTCTCGAGCAACATAGACATTCAAATTCTGAACATCCTTAACCCCAGATTTATTCACAGAACCCAAGACCACTTCGCAACATAAATCTCAACATCCTTTTAGCATCGTTAACTAAAATCACCTTAATCATAATTCGATCTAAACCATGGCAATCTATACTAAGAAATCAACTTTAATCTTTAAAACTTTATAATGTTCAAAATCAACCATAACTTGATGTCCCAACACTCGATCATCTCCAAAAATAGCATCAAAACTCAAATTCTCCCATGAACACTTTCGACACAAATCGGTTAACTGTCATAGTTTTACCAAGAGTACTCTTAACAATGATTCCCAAAAATGGAAATCTTGTCGCCATTATCCATGCATAGCCACTTCCAGTTCATAAGTATAACCAAATGAAACTTGAATCCTCCAAACGGCATAATAGGAAACGAAAAATAGATTACTCAACCTTTCCACAATCGAAGTACGGATTCCACGATTTCGCTGTGCACTCTGATTTCCAAAGATGAAAATCATTATAATGTCTTATGCACATTTCATACATTGACCACCCAAGTGCAAATGATGTTAGGGATACCATCACATTCTCCTTAACAACCTACCTCACTTGTCAGGTTTTGATCCTGGACGTCAACAATCTTGCCTGAAGCGTACATCATAACCTTATCAACTAAAACACTCCAAAATTCTCATTAGAATCTCGGTCGAAGATTTATCGAGCAAAACTCGAGCATACTTTGCGAAACTTAATGTTACTATCAAGCATACGACACCTTACTATGTACTAATTCTACTTAAATCACATTAGTAGCTTCTTATCCACAAAATCCATATCATTAACATCGATGGAAATAACCACTTTTAATATTCAAAACAGTAGACCAATGCTACCTATAAACTCACGAATGAGGACAACGTCACTCAAGATAGAAGACCACTTTTAATTATTCTTTATCGAGGACCAAGTTAACTCAAGATTGGAAATCACTTATCTTATGCTATCAATAACCTAGACGATGTTTACTATGCTCGGAAGTAACTACTAATTAATTTATTTCTTATTTAAAATCAAATTCATTACCAGTTTTAAACCTGACAATCGAGGCGTAGGCTCGGCAAGTGATCCAAGATCAACCTGAAAAAACATTTTTAGTAACATTTGTAATAGGCAATGTATTCCCGATTATTCCTAACATAAGCAATTAACAACATGAGCACATACGAACACATTGATCAATTTCTCAAAATAGCCATATTAAACTTTATTCATTCGAGGTTGTGAAACTCAAGCTCCAATCATATATGTAATCAACCCATCAATCAAATAATTCAAAAACAACACCCAACAATCACAAACCAACTCCCAACAATCATAACTTACCTCTAATACAACCAAATGTAACTCCCTTGACCAAACCTAATCGTTAGACCCGAACCAAGAAGATCACGTTGGGTTTATCGAAGTAAACCTGAAACGACTTACTCAAATTATGGTCTATTTTTTCCTTTTTAAAATCTAGGTGCATCGTAATACCTACAATGTGCATTCAAGCAGCGGTTTGATTTTCATTCGAAACAAACATCGATAAGGCACTCAATTGGAAACACAAGCATTTTAGGGACCAGAATACAAATACAAATAATTATAGGGACTTATATGAGTTTCTAGTTACCAATATTTAATTAATTATATTTTTCTTGCTAGCATGTCAATTTTCAACTCAAACGGATCACAATTAGGCATCCAATTTAACAAAATACAAAATTAAGGACAAAATCATAAAACTGCCAAAATATAGGGGCTAACAAATTTCCAAAAGTATCATACTTCAATTATCTATATTATAAGAATGCTTGCAAAATCTCAGGTCAATCGGACATCATGTACTTATACAATAGATGTGATTACATACGATGACCAAAATGCAAATAATCTAAACTTAGAAAAACCCATTAACTAAACATACTCAAATTACATGCAAACAACCTTGACATGCTTCTAACGTTATACCATCAATAAACAAGCGGTATCAATTAATCACATGCCAATTATTCAACACAATATATATTTATACGAGTAATCTGGAGGCATACTTCCTAACAATATAAAGCATTATCCAATAAGCACCAAATGGTCGAGACTTCAAACATAGGCTATAGATCAATTAAGAAATAGAAGCACATGACCACCAGTACACTTAGAATACAAGTGATCCACCCAATCAATATTATTAAGTCATTTTAAACCATCAATTCATAACCATCAAATGTAATTGGCACTATAACATAATCAACATCATTATCATCAATTAACACCACCATCCAACATAATATATCTCCAATCAAATAGTAATACATTTCACAAAAATAACATGCTAATTATTAACCCACATTGCCTTATTACAAATATTTAAAACACCATAAACATACTCTTTAAAAATCTTGTCTTGGACTCACTCATTGCCTCAAACCATAACCCCACACATGTTTAATTCATTGCATTGACGGAAGAAAAGAGAGTGTAAGCATATAATGCTAGTGAGTGCGCTCAAAATGGATAAAACGTTAATGCATTTTTAAAATCAAAACCCTTATTCGAAACCCGTATTAAAGCAAGTCAAACTCACCATTCGAAAGCATTTAAATAAAGCATGCTTAAATAAGCCAAAGCAGCCTTCCACTACGTTTGAAAAACATGTCATACATATTAAACCATATGCACAAGAGCTTCACTTGAAACATGCATAATTACCATATGCAAACATAGCTTTCAAATACCATGCATATTAAACCATATGCAACACATGTATCATGGATCTCATGCATAATCCCATATGCAAACCTCAATTTAAGCATTCACGTGCATATTCTTCCAATAGCAAAGCTTAACGAGCATAACATGTATAAATCACATTATACAAAATATAATTCATCCATCATGATATATTATCTCATATATTGGCATTAAAGTGACCCAAAACCAAATCTTTCCATTTGTAAAACATATCGGATACATGAATTTCCCAAGTGGCTCATTCGACCACTTCACATACATCCTCGAACTGGAGCAAATGGTACTACTACCCATCAACGGTTATGATGTATAAATCTACCAGCAGGAGAATTTGGCACACTCTTGACCCATCGACCGCTGCGGTCCTCATGGTGGAGATATGTCACACTCTTAACCCCTCGACACACATGAGGCGACTTATTATAGTGCACTTTAAACTTATGACAGGCCAACTATATCCGATAACATTTAACCATTGCTACTTGCCAATATATATTTTTAAACACATTTACTCACTATTTTTCATATACGTTTAACAAAACATTACCGTATGCAAAACCACATAGCCAAAGGCAACAACCCCATTCCTTTTAGGAACCATTTCTCAATGCACTTAGGCATCCATATTCTAAATAAATCATTGCATATCATTTAAAAGATCCGTAAAAGAGTAAGTAAATCAATCCATGCTTTTAAACTAAAAAATATAAATCAAGTCTCATATCAAACTGATATTCAAAAGGCGAAATAGGGAAAAACTTACTTCCGAGATTAGTTAAGCTTGTTAGGCTATAACCAAACCCCTAAAACTTAGTTCAAACCTTGTTTGAAGAGCCAAATTATATATGCACTCACCAACTTGCTATCGTCTTGGTGCCAACGTCTCAACGCCAACGCCTCGACGCCTAATCAATAATCGTCCGAACCCTTGCCATCTTCCACAAGAAAACACAAGGGTCATTATAAATTGGACCAAACCAAAGTAACCAATTAATATATATGAAAGAGGGCAATATCGCACTGCCTATCACCAAATAAATCCCGCACTCTGCATCACTACTGCCTAGAACATAATTTCCATACCCTCAATTTCTTTCTCGTTTCATTGGCAATAAACAAAATGGCAGCAGTGCCATTTACATATCACGTCGCTACTACAGGGTAAACCAATACAAAATTCCCTTTTTTTCCTTATTTCCCCTGTTTACTTCCAATTGAAGCGTCAATTCCCAGCGCACAATTGTGCGTCCAGGAAACCGCACCATGCAATGTTCGAATGCCACGATAAATATAAAAAACAGCAGCAGCCTACTCGATCTTTCTTTTTTTTAACCAAATTATATATATATGAAATGTAAAGGACATAGTGTTTCCTCCACTTCTTTTTCTTCATTTTAGCTATACGTGAATTAGAATAAAAAGCAATAACTATAACCATACCCTGGAATCCCGAGTTCCCCTAAATATTCAACGCCTTAATTCTACGCGCACACCACGCCTGGGACCATTCAACCCTTTTTTCAGCTTTAATAATTCCCTCCTGATAATTTCTTCATACACTCCCAATGCACTCTAACATATGACCCAACAATTAAATCAACCATTCTATCATACACATCAATCAAGAATTTAAATCTAAATTCAACCAATTAGATTAATCTCAAGAATTAAATTATAAAATCAACTTTAGATTATTATTACCCATGCACAAAACATTAGAATTCCATAGAAATCCATTAGAAAATCCAATAATTCCATTAGAAATTCATTTTAATTATCTCAAAGCATGAGAAATCATAGATTAAGAATCAAAATCATGTAGAAAATCATTAAAGAATATTTTCTCACCTTGCTTGATGACAAACCAGCATGAAGATGAACTCCCCTCTTCATTTCCAACAAGAAAAATAGTGAAAATGATGTATAAATCAATATCCTTGATCCACAATTGTTTAGAAATAAATGGAGAAGAAATTGAAGTGGAAATAATTAAGGAATCAAAAAATCCTTAAGTTTTGTTTAGAAGAAAATGAGAGAAACTTAGAAATGTCTTTCTCATCTTTTAGAAAATTATGACCGTCAACTTATTTTTGTTAAAAACAAGAGAAAAGTTATATTTATTCATTTCTTTAATAATTCTGATAAAAATACTACTTTAGTCCCTTTTTACAAAATTGCCATATTAATATTTTATAACATTTTGTAAAATAGTCACTATTTAATTTATTATTAAATTCACCAATTTAAAATTACCCAAATTTAGTTTCATCCTTCGACAAACCCATTAATATATTTTCAAAAATATTAGCCACAATAAATTTACCAAAGATCACTTTAATCAACCCAAATTATTTTCCAAAATTAATTAATTAGCTAAAGCCTAATCAATGTTATACTCAACATCCCCAAACGCCGATACATTCCACTACTGCAAAAAGCCTTTGAGGGACTTTAATTTTACCAGGTTGTTTTCCTTACCAATACCAACCATAGAAAGCCTATTACATTCCTCCTCAATCTTTCGCATACTACTACGACAATCGAACCACGTGTTCAAGGAACGAAACGGCCGTGACCCCTAATCCTGGCGTAATTGCACAAATTTATCCATCCACTCCCCTGAAACCAATAAGCGATCCAATCGGCTGCAGTGATTTCCAGGTCCAAACCACGTGAATAATTTTCTAGACATTGAAACATCTCCTAGGCCAGCCTCATTGATAAACCTACCAAAGACCTCCAAACCTTGTGGCGTCGAAGAGCAACCCAATATCTCCGCCGTATGTCTAACCACATAAAAATCCCCACCTACACGCCACGGACCATCGAATTCACGCATAACACATGCAATTTATCCCCATAAAACTTCTTGATCTGTCACAGTCCCCGGTGCATACACCGAAATCACACAACAATCAATTCATCTATGTATCCAGTAAACCTTTACAAACACATAATGCCTAGCCACAAATACCAACTCCAAACGAAAACTACCAATTTCCCACATAACCAGAATGGTAAAACCCCAGTTTTGGGCTTAGATGTTTTAAAGGTTGGTTCGAAGGTCCAGTGGATCGGTATTAGAGTTTCGGGATTTAATTGGTTTAAGTTTTTTTGAAGGTGATAAAATTGTGGAAAATGTTTTCAAATCGTACTAATTATATTAAGGATGATGGTGAAATCAATTTTGGAAAATAAGGTTTGGAAATTGGACATTTTGGATGGTGACCAAAATGCAAGTTTTGAAAACTACTTTTAAAGGTGACTAAAATAAAAAGGCTCAAATTCTTAGAATCTTTAAGGAGCTATTTTACCAAGTTTTTTCTGATGATTTCTTCCTAAATTAAAGATATTTTAACATGTGTTTTAAAGTTAATTAAAAAAAGGATTTTAGTTAAAAAGGATTTAAATATACCATGGGCTGTTTTAAATGACTACATGTATAAGCAAATTTGATGGACTGATTTGATTAAACTCCAGCATATAGTGGGTTGTTCTAAATATACATGTATGTATGTAACTAAAACATGACAATTCTACATGTAAGCTAGCACATATTGGTGTGTTTTGAATACATAAGTATTCTTCTCAATATGACTTGATGTGTTTGACAAATTATATGTTAATTATCTTAAGTATTGAGATGCTAGTTTGATAATTTGTGAAATGAGTAACAATGTTCAAGTACCATTAAGTTTAATGAATTATATGAGAGATAATTATTTAATTATGAAATGCTGTGTGAGATGGGTTATGTGATAAGTACAGCCTATTATTGATATAATAAATTAGATGTCTTGTGTAATAAGAAACCATGACGTGGATATGCCATATGTGATGCAATGAGTATCAAATAATTCATGAAAAGGATATGTTTTGCTTAAATGTCTTATATGCCAAGAAATTCTATGTGTTAGGAGGCTAAGTTAAAAAGAAACCGTGAAAGCTTATAAGAGAATTTATTAAATTAAGTAACATTTTCTTTTGTTATTGAATTTTCAATTAAGTGATGAGATAAGTTTATGAAAACGCGCATTGTTTAACATAATTTACATTGCCCAACCTCCTGACCAAGCATAGTATGTTGTAAGGTTCAAATATTTCGACTAGTAAATAGAATTTTGGTTTCAACCTTATGTTACTTTAAGCTACCTCACTAAGCTATGCTTACTCTATCCTTTTAAAAAGCTTTTCAGGTTTAATTTGCTTATGAGTAAGTTATGAGCTTGGATGAGATCATGAGTATCAAGGTTTATGTTCGTAATTTTTCTTGGGAACTCCTAGATGGTGGCACATAGTTGTTAAGAATGCATTGTGCATTATAATTCATTGATCAAGTAAATAAGTTTATAAGTTTAAAAGTATTCAAAGTTTTTTACGAGGCCTTTAATTATATCCTTGTCGCTTGATATATGCGATTTATAGTTGGCATGCTTGAATGTTTATTAAAATATCTTTATGTGCATTAAGTTGTTAGGTCATCTTAATGTCATGCATACATGTTGGTTGATGTGTATATATATATAACTATTAACATGTATCGTTATTCGTCCGAATGGATTAAAGGTTTAATTGAACAAATGATAAATATGTCGTCAAATACATGTAAAGTACTATTATGTGAAAGTTAAAAGAGTCTGAATAAGATTGGTTCAAGCTTTAAATAGTTTTATATTAAAAGTTTGATTGTAACTATAACATACTTATAAACGGTCTGTAAAATCTCATATTTACTTGTTGGTTAGTTATGTCAGATTAAATATACTTAAACATGTTACCATGGATATATGTTTTTTTTGTGTTATGTGATGTCTAGATGGTAATTGTGGACTATTAGTTTGAATCTTACATAATGTAATGTGCAAGTCTAGAGATCATCAAGCTATGGTTATTATGTTATTCGAATCGTTTTTAAATATAAATAAAATGTCTTAGAAATGGTTTGCTACGTGTAAATGTAAGCATGTTTGTTTAAAAATAGGGGGTAGGGTGATTTTGGAATTGAAAGTGTCTGAAAGTTTTAATTTCTCAAGTTTTCTGAATGTGTGCTTTGTCGAGTAACTCCTAAGACATCATTTGTTTTGTTTGGTCTTTTGTTTAGTAACACTTCTTAAACTGGTTTTCTTCTAGACCCGTTAAGGAGTGTTACATTTATTGGTATCAGAGCTTAGGTTTAGTCGATTCTCAGACTAAACTGGAACTCGTTGCGTCATCATTTGTTACATGTTCCACCTAGGAGTTAAATTTGATTGGGGTTATGAAATCCCGATTGACTCCTTCGTTGAAGAAAGTAGAGTAAGAATGAATAGAGAATAATAAAACTTCCGAATGTTACTGACTAAACAAACATTATGTTTAGATAGATAAGAAAACCTCTAAATTAATTTCTATGGAAATTTGAGGACGAATTTCTTTTAAGCGGCGGAGAATTGTAATACCCCAAAATAAGGCCTAATAAGAATGTTAACAATTATTTACGTTTCAAATACCATGTTATAATTGTAAAACTAAGATTAAATAAAAGGTTAAGGACCGAAATAAAGGAATGAAAGAATGAATGCTTAATTTTAAAGGACTAAACTGTGAAAATGGAATAAAGATGGATTGCATGCAAATAGGATTTTAGACTATAGTTCTTACACATGTCTTGTGAGTAATCAACCATGTGGGAAAGGATATAGAAAACCGGCTATGTAAAGAAATGTCGTATCATCTTCTTCTTTCTTCTAAAAAGGGGCCGAACCATGCTTGAGTTAGAGAAAGAGAATTGAGTGTGTTAGCGAAGCTTTTGTGATCCTCATTTTGAGCAAAAATTCTTGTGAAATCTGTCGAATAGCTTGTAGGAGGTACGAACTTATTTTGCACATCTTTAGAAGTATGTTATAATATGATTATATAAGTTTTTGGCTCTTATAATCTTTGAATGCTTAGGTTGTTAGAAGTAAATTAGATAGCATGAACTATTAGTGGTTAATCAAAAGCATGCATGGTAAATTCTCATGTTTGATGAAATTGTTAATATCTAAGGTGCCGAATTGTCTGAAATAAGTCCTTTTGCAGCTGAATGTTAAATGGATCATTTTGAATTAATGTTAATTTGGATGAAGCTTTTAATTAGGGACTATTTCGCTATACATGAGAAAATGAAGGATTTCTTCTAATTGATATACAAGTAAAGAGTGTATGTTATGAATATAGATTTATAAACGTGGAGAATGGACTGTTAAAATAAATATAGAAGTATAAGAGGCTTCTTTTAATGTGCTTATGATAATAATTTCAATTTGGGGCAGAATTTAATAATTATAAAAGGTAATGCATTGTTTTGAAAGATTCAAGGACTGCCAATAAATTAATTATATGTTTTAGCAAATTAGAGTACAAAGGAGCTATTTTATAAAGTTATGGGCTGTTTCGATTTGGTTATAAGTACATAGATATATTTGAATGAAGTTGGGAGTATATGAATGTAAGGCGAACTGTTTTAACAACAAAATAAGTATATAGATGTTCTAAATTGTTTAGTATGTGTTTTGGAATGTTTGAGTACATTTAAGTATGCTTAAATATCTTGAATTTGTAAGCATGTATAAATAAACTTCATAAGTGTTTTGTATCTATTTGAGTTTGTATCTGGAATTTCGAATGGCCTGGTACTTATGTACTTGATCTAGGATTTTTTTGCATTCATGTAAGTGTGTAAGTAGCAATCTAATGCAATTGCATTGTTTTATGATTAGACCAAGAGTTAGTGGAGGAAACGAGATCTAAGGATGGTATAGTTGTTGAAAAGCAAACTGGGAGAGTGATTCAAGATCAAACTTAGCTAGGATTAATCGGTGAGTGTAGTTTAAAGTCTCAAGATAGGATTGAGTCCATCCCGAGTATCCTTAATTGATTTCTTTTACAATTCTTATTCATTAAATTAAGTTATGTCTTATGCTTAAGCTTGGATTTGAGGTAAGTACCTAAGTGTTTGGTATTCTATGAATTGAGATGATTGACTTAATGCTATGCTCTCAGTGTTAGCAATTCGTGTTTTAATGTACTTGATAAGTATCTTTACTATGTAATCAATTGATAAAGCTACATGCTTAAAATAAGAACTAGACATGGATTTTAAAAGTTATTGAAGTGAATAACAATACACTGTGTTCGATTGATGCAATGATTATTGAAGTTATGCTCAAATTGTGATTCTGATATGATAAGTTATAAGCTTGGTTTAGTTGACTAAAATGTATGAGGTTGATATGATAAGTTATAAGTTTTGTTTATGTGATTATATTGAATGTGGAGCTATGCTCATTTTTTATAAGAATATGATAAGATCATGGCTATATGAATAAGGAGTTATGATCAACTTTGATCCTGGTAAGATAAGATTATGTGAAAAGTCTTGGGTTCGAGTTAGTCTTAGGTATAGTTGGCATGCCATAGAGTCCATAGAGCTCGTGTTTGGGGTGGACTACGGTCCTTATTTGGTGACAGTAGGAGGGGTGTTTAGTGGTCATTTGGTGACACTATGAGGTATTGACCGGTACTTTGAGTACCATTTTTTTGGCGATAGTTGGTTGGGGATTCGTATACCTAGGATACTTGGTTATCAAGGCTATGTAAAGATTAAATAATGAAATTTGTGAATTAATTAATGGATTAAGATTGGTATTTTTGAATGTTACGAAATTTATATAAGTGATAAGTCATGTTGATATCTTACGCTGTAAGTATATTATGTTTATGCTATGATATGCCAATATCTTTTGTTACCAGTAACACTTGATTATGAGATACTATGTTTGATAGCTTTTGGGACAAGTGATTCCTAATTATGAGATGTTATGTTTAATAATTTATGTGATAAGTATCTATATTAAATGAAAACCATAAAGCTTATAAAATAAGTAATGAACTCATCAATAACGTGCGTAACAAGTAAATTGTATTTAATGGAGGTTTGTATATTCTTTTGAGGATATATATATATAGCTATGCTAGAGTGCAATACTAAATATATGGGTTTCATACGAATGCTTATGGGTATATATATATGTCCAAGTAATTATGATTATAAGGGTAAATGAATGTTTCGAATGTCTTCTTGTACAATAGTTAACCGTTTTGTTCAAAGCTTCATGTAAGCTCTTTGAATTATGGTATATGCATTTGATCGAATACTCTAGTTTTCAATGACATATATTAATGAGATTACAATCTAAACAATAAAATACAATGTTTTTCGAATGACAAGAATTTCCTACTTAACTTGATACATGTTTTATACTTGTGAAAATAGAAGGCTTTGTTAAAGATTAAATAAGATTAATAAATAAATCATCTTGACAACTTATGAAATGAATATCATATGCATATGATACGTTATAAGTAATGTCTTATGTGTCAAGTAACTTATGTGTTGACAAGTTATATTAAAAGAAACCAAATATGCTTATAGTTAAATAAATGAACCATGACAATGACTTGAACAATAAGTAAAGTATATACATATATCTTGAATATTGAAGGTTCTAATTTGGTAAATAGATATCTTCAAATAAACGTGTTTACATGCTTGCAATTTGAGTATTGAGTGTTCTTTTGAGTGTGTAAATATGCTTGGGAATGTCCATTCATACTTGTGATTTACTTGAATACTAAAATGGTTAGAATGTCCAAATACCTTAAAATTTATGTGTGTGGTATCCCATATGTTAATTAAAGATAAAATAATGAAAATTGAGATCTAAACTAATGAATTAAGCCGGACATCTTATGTGGTAAGTAATTTCTGTCTATGACATGCTATGCGTGATAGTTTATAATATAAGTAAAAGATGTTTATAACATGCTAAGTTTGATAAATTATATGATAGGTAACATAAGTATAGGGATGCTATGTTTGAAATGATTTGATGATATTTGAATATAAATAATAATGTCATGGACTATTTTGGATAGATTTAAATATGCCATGGGATGTTTTAAATGACTACATGTATAAGCAAATTTGATGGACTAGTTTGATTAAACTCCAGCATATAGTAGGTTGTTCTAAATATACATGTATGTAAGTAACTAAATCAAGACAATTCTACATGTAAGCTAGTACGTATTGGTGTGTTTTGAATACATAAGTATTCTTCGTTAGATATGTTTTGGATAGATATGTTGTTCTAAATATACATTAGTCAAGCTATGTTAGATATGTTGTTCGATTGATTGCTTATTGGTTAAGTTATGTTAGATATGTTGATTTAATAATTGCTTGTTGGTTAAGCTATGCCGTATATGATGTTCGAATACTTATTGCTATGGTTACATGTTTGAATATGAAATGTAATGCTTAGAAGGTAATCTTGGATGATAAGTTTGATTTTAAATAATACAACATGTAAGCTCAAAGATCATTAATCAATGGTTGATTGTTAACTTGAATGATCTTAATCATAGATCGATATGTCTTAAATTGAATATAGGTATGTAAGTTAATAATTGTGTTAAGATGGATAATGTGTATGTATAAAAAGGGAATTTTATGTGTTAGTAGAAACAATATAATAACTTTGTGATTTGAAGAACATAGAAGACAAAAGCATACTAAGACTTCTGGTTGGTGTGTATAGTTTATGGTATGAAAATACATGTTTGTAAATGATTGGAAGATTAAGTTAAGTCTTTCAAATTTAAAAGGTTTTAAATTACTCTGATTTTTTGAAGGCATGTTCACTTGATTGCACTATTTGATCAAGACTCTTTGTATGTTTGTTTGATAACACGTCCTAGGCTGGTTTATTTCGTAGACCGAATAGGGTTTCAATTTTGGTATCAGAACTTAGGTTTAGCCGATTCTCGGACTAAACCGAAATTTGTTACATGTGCCACCTAGGAATTAAATATGATAAGCGCTTGTGATCTGTGTCTGATAAAAACTTTCTTATGTGTTAATAGTTAGCATGAATGTTTGAAGCACTTTTCTACCGGGATAATGAGATCCCGGTTGGCTCCTCCGTGTAAGGAAGTAGTGTAAGGATGAATAGAGAATAACAAAATATTTTGAATGCCGATGGCTAATTAAACAATTATATCTGGTAGATTATTATAAGGAAAGATCATTCTTCAGGAATTAGGGAAAGAATCCATATTCTTGTTAGATAAGAAACTTCTGAATCAAATTCTATGGAAATTCGAGGATGAATTTCTTTTAAAGGGAGGAGAATTGTAATACCCCTAAAACTAGGCTTGGAGTTTTACAAAGTGATCACATGCTTGATAATGTTATCTTTCAATTGCTAAATATTCAATTCGAGTCAATTGAATAAGTAAGTCAATGGGGTTGAGAATGAAGGAGTTAATTAAGCTAAAATTCAATTAGTAAATGAGTAAAGTAATTATATTTCAAGGAGTATGAAGGAGCATATATGAGTATGAAGAGGTTAATTAATATGTGACGTGAACTATTAAGGATTAAATTATAAGACGTGAGAAGGGAATGCTTGAAGATGTAACTAGTCTTGAAAGACCAAAATGAAAGAAGTGTAAAGTTGAGAACAAATGACCAAATTGAAACAAGGGTAAAACAACAAATTTGCATGTGTAATTAGACCTCTATGTATTAGTGGAATACATGTGGCAAAGTTAATTCACACATGGCAAAGGAGAGTGTATAGCAGGCCATGTAAATGAAGGAAAGAGAAAACAAATTTTGAAGTCTTCTTTATCCTTGCTATCTGAATGGGAAATTTTGAGAAAGGGAAATTGTTGTTAGAGTTGAGTTTATTAGATGAATGCATGGAGGAAAGCTTGCTGGAATTCAATAAAATAATTGCTTTGATTCATGAATGCATGCAAGATAAGGACATTGAATATTGCTGGTTGAATTGAGTATAAGATATTGCTATTAGTGTGAGTTTGGAGCACATAAGTTAGACTTAAACAAAGACCAAATGTAATCTGCCCATAAAAGTTCTGTTCTGGCAGTAAGTTTAGAAATTCATAAAAAATTGAATACTTTGAATTTTGGGATGAAACTTATTTGTGTAGAATCATGTGTAAGTGTAGCTTAATATCTAACAAACGGTGATTGATTTTGAGCTCTAAATCAAAAGTTTTGAATTTTTAAGTGAAGGTAGTGCAGAAATTCTTGAGGCAGATTCTGCTCTGGGCAGTTTTTGTTTTGAGACTTCCAAAAATTCTCATAATTATTATAGAACTTGTTAAATTGTGAGGCTTATACCGTTAAACCATGGTTAAATCTTGTTTGTAAGGATGTAAAGATCTTTAAATTCCAGTGTATAATCTATTCTGGAGAAATAGTTCTTTAATGATAGCTCAAGTTGCTAAAAGTTAGAAATAAGGACTTATCTTGAAAATGGAATTGAGAAATGACTAGTATATATATATAGCTAATGCTTGAGTGACAACATTGGTCAAGTTTATTGAGTTAATATGTGATGAAGGGCATGTGTATTAATGGATGTATTTTGATTATTTGAACTAAAAATTGGAAGAATAAGCTAGAAGTAAGGTCAAAGTAGAAGGAAATTTTGGAATCAAGGGCTCAATTGAATCAAGTATTGAATGGAGGAAGCTTGGACATGTTACTGGATCAGGATATCCCGTAACTTCAGGATATAAGGTGAGGGTAGTTTAAAGTCTCGGGGTAGATTAAAACTACCCTGAGTATTTATGTTTGTTTTCGTTTAATTTTGATTACTTATTTGCTAAAAATTGCCCATATGAATAAGCTTGGATGCCAAGGTAAGTATCAAAATTAAAAGCTATAAGTGATTGTGTATATTTGATATGCCAGGAAGACTATTTGTGATTGAGTATGTTTGATTTGCCATGAAAGCTATATCTGATTGAGTACATTTGATATGATATGAAAGCTATATGTGATTGAGTATGCTTGATATGCCATGAAAGCTATATGTGATTGTGTATATTTGATATGCCATGAATGCTAAATGTGATTGAGTATGTTTGATATGCCATGAAAGCTATATGTGATTGAGTATATTTGAGATGTTATGAAACATGTGCCGAGTTATCAATTGATTAAGAATCTGAATATGAAATTTAAATCAAGAAGGAATTGAATACATGCTTGACATGGTATGAACTAAATCTTGCTAAAAGTACATGAATTCAAACTATACCATCTTATGATGTATAAGATATACTCTTTTGATAAGATACCTTAGATCTATGCTTATATCTGATTCACATAAGATATGTTGTCAGATATTTTGATAAGGAGCCATGCTCATTATGATTTCTGCTATGATAATAAGATACGTGATTACAAGAACATGAAGCTAAGCTTAATCTTGATTATGATAAGAAAAGAATTCATGAAAAACCTTGGTCTCATGTCAGTCATAGGTATAGTTGGCATGCCATAGAGTCCATAGAGCTCATCTTTTGGTGGACTACGATCCTTATTTTGCGACAGTAGGAGGAAAGTATTGTGGTCACTTGGCGGTACTATGAGTACCTTTCTGTTGGCAACAGTTGGTTGGGGATTCGAGTACCAAGGCCGATGCTTGGTTTCAAGGCTATGTTAAAACTTCTTAATGAAACCAACTAATGAATTAAAGTGATAACTTATGAGAAAAGTAACACATGTTTATAATATGTTATGTATGAAAGCTTATTTGATAAGTAACACATGTTTAATATGTTATGTATGAAAGCTTATTTGATAAGTAAGTCATGTTTATAATATGTTATGCTTGATAAGTTATATGAATATTAACTTGTATATGAGATACTATGATGGATATAAATGAAAATATTTGGACTATTTTGCGATGTATAAATGTGTATAAATGTCTATTGGACTGTTTTGAATCTAAATGAATATATTTGGACTGTTTTGCCATGTATAAATGTGTATACATGTATATTGTAGTGTTTTGGATATAAATAAAAATATTTGGACTGTTTTGCAATGTATAAATGTGTATTGGACTGTTTTGAATATAACTGAATATATTTGGACTTTTTTGCAATGTATAAATATGTATACATGTCTATTGGACTGTTTTGGATATCGATGAAAATATTTGGACTATTTTGCAATGTATAAATGTGTATAAATGTCTATTGGACTGTTTTGAATATAACTGAATACATTTGGACTGTTTTGCAATGTATAAATGTGTATACATGTCTATTGGACTGTTTTGAATATAACTGAATATATTTGGAATGTTTTGCAATTTTTAAATGTGTATACATGTCTACTGGGCTGTTTTGGATATAATGAAAATATTTGGGCTGTTTTGCAATGTATAAATGTCTATTGGACTGTTTTGAATATAACTGGATATATTTGGACTTTTTTGCAATGTATAAATGTGTATACATGTCTATTGTACTGTTTTGGATATAAATGAAAATATTTGGACTGTTTTGCAATGTATAAATGTGTATACATGTCTATTGGACTGTTTTGAATATACGTGTCTATTGGACTGTTTTGGATATAAATGAATATAATTGGACTGTTTTGCAATGTATAAATGTGTGTACATGTCAATGGGACTAATTTTGATGTAAACGAATATGTTTGGACTGTTTTGAAATGTATAATTTTATACATATGTTTTTGTGGACTGTTTTGATAGAAATGAAATGTATTGGACTATTTTGAAATGAGTAATTGTATACATATGTTTTTGTGGACTGCTTTGATAAAGTTGAACATGTGTTGGACGGTTTTGAAATGAATAATTCTATGCATATGTTTAGTGGACTGTTTTTTTATGTTTATATGTATACATGTATTTTTGGATAGTTTTGATTATATATGAAAGTTTGTGGACTGTTTTGAAAACTACAAAACATATACTCATGAATTAACGATAATATAGATGATTTAATCAATAGACGCATAAGTGAAATAGGTTGCTTGAATCATAAGACTATGATAAAATAAACCAAGAAAGTTTATAAGTTAAATTATGAATTGATATTGACTTGTTTAACAAGTAAAGTGAATATTAGCTTATTCTATGTTCTTTATCCGGTTAGATAAGATTGGCAGAGTGCTACAAGTTTGAATGGCTTGAACTTCAAATGCTTATGATTTGTAGAAAAGTCCTTGTAACACCCCTACCCTGTCTAGGAAATAAACCGCCTTAGGATGTGTTACTAAAGAATATACAAAGAAATCTTGCTCAATATAGTTCAAACAACATAACACACCTTCAAAGAAAATAAGAGAATTAAAAAAAAACTTTTTAAATTATTCATAGAATCAAGTTTAAACGTAAATCATATATCATCAATTAATCGTATCTTAGTCGACACAATTCAGTCACTAGATCATAGTGAGTTCAATCTCTATATACTCCATATCAGTGGTTTATTTTATCATTTCTAGTATCATAAACAAGTACATATCTTTCTTGTATCTTATTAATTCCATACCGATTACAAACATGTATACCTCTAACTATTAAAGATGCCTAACGACCGGAGCTTGATCATATGAATTAATCTGAGTTATGAAGTGTTTTTAAAACATACGAGAGACATCTCATATACTTGTAAAATCTACTAGATCGGTTATCAGAAGAATTAAAAGCATACGATTAAACGACTCATAAACCTATTTTAGGCGATCATGAACAATCAGAACAAAGACATGAAAGGGAACTCAAGCAGACCAAAGAGTTCATAATCATTCATTACAGAATCCAAAGTAAATTTCTTTTAAAAGCATATACGGTATAGGGAGTATCATTGTCTATCAATTATAAATTAACAATGAACCTTTGATTAATAATCTTTGAACTTTTGTGTTTTACTAATTAATATCCTGTCTTATTATCTTGGTATATCAACTCAGAACACATATCATTACCAAGCATGTATCAATAAAAACAAGCATTCAAAGCTTATGCTTATCATAACATTCTTCTACACACAAACGTTCAAACATCAAATCTAACATAACTTAAACTATCATGAAACTTAATAGATAAATTACAAAGGTGATACTAACCTTTGATTCTTAAGATCAAGTTATATTGAATCATAAACCAAACCTAGCCATTCACATATACTAATACATATCAATACAATAAACAAAGTTCGTTAGCATTCAACCATTTGTTAGTTTAACCATCAAACTAGACATTCAGGTTACCTCATTTATATTTTGAGTTTAGCACAGGGTAATATCTATATCAACCTGAATCACATATGATATCAAAGTAATCTACGTACTAAGGCACCCATAGATACGTAACAATCACACAAACTAACTAACCATTAAACTATAAAAGCAAGCATCAATCATAAAATAATTAAAGGCCCATTACAAAACTTTTAATACTTAACAGACTTATACACATAATTAGCCAAATAATGAAATCTAATTGCAGTATGCAACTTAATGATTATGTGCCACCGTCTAGGAGATTTAAGATCATAACTCAAATCATACTCAAAATCCTTGTGATCAAGTCCATGCTCGAGAAAAGTCGAAGGCATAATACCCTGAAACGTATTGAAAGAAAAAAGTAAGCATGGCTTAGAGAGGTAGCTTAAAGCAACTAAGGATCATATAAACTTTTGAGCTTGAGCAAGAAATTAGTCATTTTGGTCAGATTGATCAACCTAGTAATAACTTATATACTGAGGTATTTTCACATAGTAATCACATTTAAGCTTGGTATTCAAAACAATCCTATACGCATCAATCCATGAAATTTGAACAAGCTAGGCATACTCCCATATGAGAATTTGAATACAATGTAAGCATTTTATACATATGGAGATTTGAAACAAGTAATAACATAGTCATGTATTCATATGAACGTTCGCTCATGATTTAAACACCTTTACATGAAATTTCATACTGAAACTTATTCACATATACACACTATAATTAAACAATATAAGCATTTACTCACGTGAGAATTCGAATCAAACATAAACATGTACTCATTTAAATGTTCGAACAAACATATATACCTTTACAAAGGTATTCGACCATTATACACCATTATCTAAATGTAGTTTGGAATAGACAATCTCATATATATATATATTCATTCAAAGTAACCATTAATATGTAAACATCCTAACACAGCTTCTTTAAGCATACAAAAAGTATTTACTTATCAATGGATTCAATTTTACTTGTTACGCAAGTCATTACTATAATTCATTTGAGTTTATCTTACAAACTTTCTTGAATTCTTTTAACATGGCCTATCCATACATAATTTACTTATTTTATCTTTTTGACTTAATAATACTTTATCAAATATCTATTTCTTATTACATAAGTTATTAAACACAATCATAGGCGTAAAATTCTCATATCAGGTAAGATATCAAGTTCAATATTTCATTATACGAGAAACCAAGCATACATGGTACTAAACATATCAAATCTTATTTATGTGTTACTTGATATATAAGACATCAACATATCAAATTATAAGTAAGATTATTTGACAATTCCTTTAGATACAGCATTCAAATTAGCATATCTCATCATTCAAGAGTTATATTAGGTTTATTTATGGACTAGTTAATCATCACAAACATTTGATCTAGAGTTTTTCCTCTATTTAAAATTGTCAAGGTCCAAATAGATACCAACTTAACCATAAGACTAAACATCGAAGTCACAAGGTTTCCCGTATAAAATTTCATAAACATGTTTCTCTCTATACTCTTATTTTATCCGTTATAGCATAATATTAAACATGAATTACTTGTTAGATAAGACACCAACATAACATATTAGAGTCATAGATTATTAATTCTAAAGTTATCAAACATGATACATCCAAAAATCATGAGTCCTTTAACACATAAGAAATTAACATGGCATATCAAAATCATTAGTCACTTGACCTTTAAATACCAGCCATATCTTATCAAGTTCACAACTCATTTAGCACGTAAGATATCAACCTAATATATATAAAAGTCACAAATTACTTATCACAAGGCATCAACATAGAATATCCAAGTAATTATTTAATTTAATTTTACTCTTTCATTACTTTGTCTTTATCATAACCTTGAAAATCAAACAAGGTTCTAAACTTAATCGAGAAACGATCCATTTGATTAACAACATTCGAATAGCACATAGCCATTTTCATATTTGGTTACATAAAGATCATATATCAATGATTGTTACTTCTTAAATAAATTGTCTAGCATACATATCGTTAGCATAAACTACTTATTTTGTAACCAACAAACATAACATATCAAAGCATAAATTTCTTACTTCATAAGTTATCAAAGTTTATAATTAAATGGGTTTGCACATGTCATTGTTTTAACTTTAACATAGCCTTGAGAATTCAAGTAACAACCTAGGTACACTAATCACCAACCAACTGTCACCAATCAAAATGGTACTCGCATTACCGGTCAATCCCTCCTACTGTCGCTAAGTGACCACAACACTTCCCTCCTATTATCGCCAAATAAGGACCTTAGTCCAGGACTGTAGTCCAACCCAAACTCGAGCTCTATGGACTCTATGGAATGCCAACTATACCTATGACTGACTCGAAACCAAGTCTTTTCAATTATATTTATTTTCTTATTCGAATCAAAGTCGAGCTTAACCTCTTATTAAGAAATCGTATAACACCTTTCATTGAATGAATTATCAAGCCCATATACAAATATTACCTCCAATATGAGCATAGCTCTAATGTCATATAATCAAAGAACATATCTTGATTCTTATCGGAGGTTTGCATAACTTATACTTCACACAATTACAGGAAAGTTTGTATCTTCTATGACAAACACATTCATATTTCATATGGTCACATGGTAAAACTTAGAACTTATAACATCAAAACGTATATGTTCTTATAATCAAGGGAGAAAAACCTAATATTTCTCTTATCAGACATGTAATCCATACATATAAATTTCACAATTGTTTCCCATCGTTTTAGAACGATAGTATTACATAGCAAAGTTTATATCAAGTTTACATCAACAAGAATTGTTTCCACCAAGCATGTCATCAATTTCAAACATAACACATCACAAGACCCTTGCCAAATATGTACTTACCGTGCTTCTTCTTCAAGCTCATTTGAAGCATTATTTAACCAAATACAAGCGAGGTAAGAATCAAAACAAATAACATGCTCGAGATAGTTTCAATCTATCCCGAGACTTTAAACTACACTTACAGATTGTTCCGAGCTAGTTTGTTCCCGAATTATGATCCACTTTAGTCCTATTCTTCACTCCTTGGTCTAAACATAATAAAAGTACAACCATATATTAGATAAATCCTTAATAACCTTACACTTGCAACACAGTCAAGTTGCCAATTAATTCACAGAAATTTAAAAAGTTTTAAGGTACTCTAATTGAGTTAAGATGGATAATGTGTGTGTATAAAAAGGTAATCTTAAGTGTTAGTAGAAACAGTATAGTAACTTTGTGATTTGAAGAACATAGAAGATAGAAGCATACTAAGAACTTGTGATTGGTGTGTATAGTTTATGGTATGAAAAAACATGTTTGTATATGATTGGAAGATTAAGTTAGGTCTTTGAAATTTAAAAAGTTTTAAGCTATTCTAATTTTTCAAAGGCGTGTTCACTTAATTGTACTAATTTGATCAAGACTCTTTGTATGTTTGTTTGATAACACGTCCTAAGCCAATTTATTTCATAGGCTGGATATGGGGTGTTATAATCTGAAACCTCCCTGGCTGCAACAATGGCGTCTACCCCCACCTTTTCAATGCTAGTCGAATGGCAAGGCAAATCAATCCATAAATTATTTGTTTGCCACCCTGACGATGGACTTTGCTCCCGCACCCTCTCAACCTTCCCCTAATCACTACCATGCAACATAACACATTTTGGTTCTTTATCCCTATCTCAGTGGACCTCTCTTCCTCTTCCTCACTCGAATTCGAAGCTATGGAAAACTCGTATTGCTGTTCCCTTACCCACCAATCCACCTCACGCACGCGCAAGATAAATTGCTTATCTTTTACAAGAAAAGTCACATTCTCATCAATCCATTCTAATGATCTAGTAACAATCTCAATGTGTGCGCATTCAAACGTGTTCAGAATTACTGTACCGTAATAAATGTGTACCAAAGACCTCCACAGAGCTACAATTTGAGTGAAATTTTCTGGCAAGACCAGACATGTGTAAGCATTCCTTTTATAGACAACCACACTCTTCGGCTTTGAAACTCAGCAAGATCTAGCGACAAAGGCTTGATGCGATTAAACCAACTCCCCATTAAATATTTTAAACCCATGGCTGCCTCCCTTGCTTCAATAGTGCAACTCCCTGCAATTGGGCCTAGATGTTGGATGGATCGATTAGACGGTTTTGGAGAACCGGATTAGGCAATTCGAGTTAGTTTCGGGAATTAAATCTTAATAAATTGTTTTTGGCTAAAATAAAATATGAAAAAATGCTTGAAAATACTTAATTAATATTATAAGTATTTTGTTAAATTAAATTTGAAGGAATTAAATCTGATTTTGGGACATTTTGGTCTAGTGACTAAAATGTAAAGTTTTCAAAACTATTTATGGTGACTAAATCGTAAAAGGGTCAAAACTTAGAATCTTTAATGAGCTAATTAACCAAACTTTTCCATTATATTTTCCTATAATTTAGGCTATTTTAAAGGTTTTTAAATGGTTTTAATGTTGAAATAAAATAGAATTAATAAAAAGGATTTTAATTACAAAATTCATTTTCTGAGGTAACTAATTTTTCTCTCAACTTTCTCAGAAGTCAAACTATCATTTTTTTTCCAAAATTTCCAGGAATCAATCTCTTTTGATTTCCTACTTGATTTCTTTGATTCCTACCACAAAATCTACTTGGTTTCTTGAAGTTTTCGTCCAATATTTGCCAATTAAGGGAGAAATCAGAAATTAGAGGTATTTTTGTTTCCCTCATCTAATTAAAGGTTATTTAATGAAATTCTCAGGCTCTTGATCCTTTACAACTGGTTTATGTTATGGAATTTCGATTAAAACATTAATATTGTAATTAAATTGAGTTTTGATCTGAAAATTTGATAAACACTATTATGGATCCGTTTTGTATTGAATCTAATTGATTTAGATCACTTATAAGATGTGTTTTAATGTTGTAAGAAGAGATTAATTAAAGGAATCCCAAAACTATGTGAATTGTTAATTTTCTAGGTTGCAAAATGTTAGATTTTGAAGTGATCTTGGTGTTGCAGGGTTGCTGGAGGTATAAAGGTATTATAAAGATATTTTTGGATGTTAATTAATGTTGTTAAGATGTTAAAATCAATAGATTTTGGCTGGGCTTTGCTTAGATGAAGTTTGACGACGATTTTCGATTGTTTTAGAGAGGTGTTTGATGGTTTTTAGTGAGGCAATGTTGTGTTTGTTGGTTGCTGAAAATTAAAGATGCATGAAAGTGCATTAATCCATTGTTTTTGATTGGGTAAAGTAGGGGAGCTGGATCCTTAAGCTTTTGGAGAGGTTGCAGAAGCTTTGGAAGCTTGATTCTTGTAACGGCAAGAGAGCTTTGGGTTGCTAGAGAGTGGAAACACGTTTTACTGCTTTTAAAAGGTTTGAAGATGGTTGTTAGGAGTTTAGAATAAGTTTGAAACACTTATCTAAGCTCGGAAGTAAGTACTGGTTGAGCTTTCTCTCATTTTCGGTTTTGCAAAATAAACCAAATTAAGACGTGTTACCAAACAAATATACAAGGAGTCTTAATCAATTTAGTTCAATCAACTAAACATGTCTTCAAAAAATAGAGTAATTTAAGTTTTTTATATTGGATAGGTTTATCCACAACTTTAAAATCATGTACAAACAAATAAACATACATTAAACAAAATACATAAACCACTAGATTGTATCATGCCTTGATAATTTAGGTATTTTAGATCGCAAGGTTTGTTACATTTTTCTACTATCTGATCAGATTTCTTTTCGTTCATACACTTTATTAATCTTAGATCGATTACAAACTTGCATACTTCAAACCATTTCTAAGACATATCAATCAATGTTAAGATTGATCATGATATCAGAAAACCATTGAATTATGGTCTTTAAGCTTACATGATGTATTATTTAAAACCCAAACTTATTATCCAAGATTACTAACTAAGCATCACATATCACAATCAAACATATAACCATGATAACAAGTATTCTAGCATCAAGTCTAGCATAGCTTATCCAACAAGCAATCATGAGTATTATAGACCATTTACAATAAAGTGATAGTTACACTCAAAATACTAAGGTCAAAGTTATTTCAAATCTTAAACCAATCATATTCAGTTACATATAACTTTCACATAGCCAAAACCTTACACTAATTCGTTGACATGCTTACCAACTAATTATTTTAACCATCCACCTCATCATAAGAAATACATTACCATTTTAGTGTTAACACATGTTAATAAATAGATATATATCGACCCACTTACATGCATGACATCAAGGTAGTCTACCAACTTAAGGCACATATAGATACTTAAACAACCATACCATCAAACTAACTATTATGACTCGCATAACAAGCAATTATAAAATAATTAAAGTCCCATTACAACGCTCTAAATAATTATAAAGCTTATAAACATATAAAATCAAACATGGAGCTATTATGCACAATGCATTCTTATCAACTATGTGCCACCATCTAGGTGTTCTTAAGGAGAGTGCGATCATACACCTCAACGCTTATGATCTCGTCAGAGCCCAGAAAGTACTTATAAGCAAGTTCATCCTGAAATGCATTGAAAGGATAGAGTAAGCGTAGGCTTAGTGAGGTAGCTTAAAGAAACTATTATAATGAAATAATAATCTATCCTTTCACATGCTAAGCTTGGACAAGAGGTTGGTCATATTGAGACAAGATACACACAAACTATTACTTATTCTTATACATGATATTCGATTCAAGCATGAATATAGACACACATAATTTTCAAACAAAGAATATCCAAGTGTACTTGATTATTCACATGAAACATATCCAGATTATGGTTACTTTTCATATAAGTTATCAAACATAGCATTTTTTAAACAATGTTACTTATCTCACAAGTCATCAGACTAGCATATTAGCATAAAAGTTACTTGACACAAGATAATAATATACCATGTCATATTCATGAGATACTCAAATGTTCAAAACACTACAAGACATGATTGAATTTAACTAAAATAGTCCATTAATCATATATATACAACTATATAATCAAAACAGTCCAAGGCATACTTGAATTTAATCAAAATAGTCCAGTAATCATATGTATACAATTATACAATCAAAATTGTCCAAAGCATGGTTGAATTCAATCAAAACAGTCCCATAGAGAGGTATACACATTTATACATTACAAAACAGTCCAAACATATTTATTTCTATCCAAAATAGTCCAATAGACATGTATACACATTTATATATTGCAAAACCGTCCAAACATATTTATTTCTATCCAAAACAATCTAATAGGCATGTATACACATTTATACGTTGCAAAACAGTCCAACTATTTATTTCTATCCAAAACAGTCCAATAGACATGTATACACATTTATACATTGCAAACCAGTCCAAACATATTCATTTCTATACAAAACAGTCCAATAGACATGTGTACACTTTTATACATTGCAAAACAGTCCAAACATATACATTGCAAAACAGTCCAATAGACATGTATACTCATTACATTGCAAAACAGTCCAAATATATTAATTTCTACCCAAAACAGTCCAATAGACATGTATACACATTTATACATTGCTACATATTTATACATTGCAAAGCAGTCCAAACATATTTATTTCTATCCAAAACAGTCCAATAGGCATGTATACATATTTATACATTGTAAAACAGTCCAAACATATTTATTTCTATCCAAAACAGTCCAATAGACATGTATACATATTTATACATTGCAAAATAGTCCAAACATATTTATTTCTATCCCAAACAGTCCATTTTTTCACATATATACTTACAAAGCAGGTTACTATCTTATATATTTAAACAAGCAGTCCATATTTGTTCTCACATATGCAAGATAGTCCTTAATTCTTATATACCTATTTACATACTCCAAACAGTCCACAAATGTTCATATCCATGCCTAATCAATCCATTATGCTTGCATACATATTTACATACATCAAAATAGTCCCCAATTTCATTTATTTACATACAGAACAGTCCTTAATCATATAAATTTCCACATACATCTTTAAAAAAGCCTATTAATATTCTTAACTAAGCAAAGCAGTCCATAACACATGTATATACATTTTTATCCATCACATTATCTCATATACATGTTACTATTCATGTAACTTATCAAGTATAGCATATTATAAATATGTTTTACTTATCAAATAAGCTATCATACATAATATATTGTAAACATGTGTTACTTGTCTCATAAGTTATCACCTTAATTCATTAGTTGGTTTCATTAAGAAGTCTTAACACAGCCTTGAAATCAAGCATCAGCCTAGGTACTCGAATCCCCAACCAACTGTCGCCAACAGAAAGGTACTCATAGTACCGGTCAATCCCTCCTACTGTCGCCAAGTGACCACAACACTTCCCTCCTACTGTCGCCAAATAAGGACCGTCGTCCACCCTAAACATGAGCTCAATGGACTCTATAGCATGCCAACTATACCTATGACTGACTCGAAACCAAGGCTTTTCAATTTAATCTTATCATATCAGAATAAGAATTGAGCTTAGCTCCTTAATCAGATAATCAATTTACATTTCTTATTCGTATCATAAATGGGCATAGCCTCACATTCTTACAATCACATATACAAAGCTTATAAGTTATCACATCATGCCAGAATATTGTTTGAGTATAATTTCACGTTCTTATCATCAAATGGTAAAGGCTTGATTCATAGTATATCCACAAGTTTGATTACTTGTGACTTTCGAACATAGTATGCATTTCATAGCTTCTCGAACAAATTCAATCAGATATAGCTTTTGAAACTAGCATGCATTTCATAACATCTCAAACACACTCAATCACACATAGCTTTCATAGCATCTCAAACATTTTCAAATACTTATAGCCTTCATAGCATATTAAACATATTCAAGTACATATAGTTTTCATAGCATATCAAACATATTCAAGTACATATAGCTTTCATTTTTTGTCCTTACCTTGGCATCCAAGCTTATTCGTACGGGCAAATCTTAGCCTAATGCGTAAGCAAAATTAAACAAAGCAAAGAGAAATGCTCGGGGTAGTTTTAATCTATCCCGAGACTTTAAAACTACACTCACCTTATATCCCAAAGTTACGAAATATACTAGCCACTAACACATCCAAGCTTTCCTTCTACTTTGACCTTACTTCCAGCTTCTTCTTCCAATCTTTAGCTCAAATAATCAAAATACATCCATTAATATACATGATTCTCATCATATTTTAACTCAATAAACTTAGCCAATGTTTTCATTCAAGCATTAGCTATACATATACTAGTCATTTCTCAATTCCATTTTCAATATAAGTCCTTATTTCTAATTTTTAGCAACATAAGCTATCATCAAAGAATTATTTCTCCAGAACAGAATATACACTGGAATTGAAAGTTCTTTACACCTTTACAAACTAGATTCAACCACGGTTTTAACGGTATAAGCCTCACAATCTAACAAGCTCTAAAGCAACTAAAGAGAATTTTTAGAAGTTCCAAAATAGAAACTGTCCAGAGCAGGATTTGCCTCTAAAATTTCTGCACTACCTTCACTTAAAAATTCATAACTTTTGATTTAGAGCTCAAAATCAATCACCATTTGTTGGAGATTAAACTATACTCACATAGGATTATACACATATAAAATTCATCCCAAACTTATAGCATTCAATTTTATATGAATTTCTAAACTTACTGCCAGAACAGAGCGTTTCTGGGCAGATTGCATTCATCCTTGTTTTTAATCAGTTTATGTGATCCAAACCCAGATATATTGAACCACCATTTATTCAAACCCTTTCTTCACTAACTAACCTCAATTTACAACCAATTCAAACCTTTATATTACAACTTTAAATCATTGTTTTCCCTTCCAAAACAGCTTCTTACTTCAACAACAAACAAATGAAATTAGATTCTTAAGTGTACCATAATCAAAGATGAATTCTAACAAAAAATCATCCAATTTGTCAAATTTACAGCATCTAAATCTTCAATCCTCAATTCAATTTATAACCTAAATCATGAGTGAAGGAGTGGCTTACCAATTATGAATTTTAGTCCAAGAGTAAAGACCAAAGCTGCCCAAATTTAGCCTCTCTTCAAGCTTCCTCTTTTCCTTCCATGGTGATTGGTTTTGAGGGATACATGTAGAGTTGAGTGAAGGCTGAAAATGAGATAAGAAACTTTCTCTTTCTTCTATTCAAAACCACCGATCAGCAGCCCCCCATGTGCCACTCATCCAGTTCATTTCCTTAACAAGTGTATTCCACTATAATTTATGGAATAATTATCCATTCAATTTCCTATTTCCTCTTTCTCTCAAAATGACCATCTATCAAAGTTTCTATTTAATTCACTTTAATCCCCAATCACTGTAATATATCACACTAAATTTTAATTTCATTGATAATACTACTTCTTGATATACAATCCATCTCAAACCTTGTATTATGCTCACTTAACAATTCTTAGTAATTCAAGTCACATACTAATTAGCTTCTTAATACTCATATATGCCCCTTCATACTCCTTGAAATGTAATTACTTTACTCATTTGCTAATTGATTTTTAGATTAATTAACTCTTTCATTCTCAATTCCATTGACTTACTTATTCAATTGACTCAAATTGAATCCTTAGAAATTCAATTCTAACTTCTCAAAATATGGTTTACCATGTAGAACTCCTAGCCCGATTTTAGGGGTATTACAGGTACGCTTAAGGATCGTATCGGTACGCCTTTGAAACTTGAACCCGTATTGATACGGAGTGTTAGTGTACCGATAAACAGTTAGTTAATTCTTTTAAAATGCTTTATGAAGTTTGATTCTTTGCAGTTTAGTCCCTGTTTCTTGATGATGCAATTAAATATGACTAGATTGTTATTTTAAGTTGAGATTTAACCTGATTGTATGAAATATGTCTAATTAAGTATTGGTAACTTTAATTTCAAAGAAGTCCTCTTATTTATCTAAAATTGTGATTTGGTCCCTAAAATACTATTTTGTACAATTGAATTTCAATTCGAAGCCCGATTGAGTTATAATTTTCACCATTGTCAGCATGATCACCTTAGGACTTAAATGCATTTAGACAAGATAAAATAAAAAAACATCCCATTTTCTAAGTAATTCTTTTGAGTTTGTCTCGACAAACCCCAATGTAGCTTGCTCGGTTTAGTCTTGCAACGAACCGAGTTAAGGGGGTACATTTGTTGGTATCAGAGCCAAGTTATGATTTTTGGGAGGTAGGTTATGATTGTTTGATGTATGATTCTATTGTTTGGTATGCACGTTGTTTGATTTTGTGAGATTATGTTTGAAATATGATATGTTGATGTATTTAGCTTGAGGGCGCATAACCTTATTACTACTAGTGTTAAATGATTTTGTTTTTAAACATGAACGACTTGGATTCTTGCTGCAAGTTGGTCTAATTGTATCGTTTAATTGCATTATCATGTTTTAGAGCTACTATAGCGAGTGTTGTGGATGGTCAAAATGATGAGTTACCTCCTCCTCCACCGATTTCTTATGTCGGCGTTAGAGTTAAGGGTAGTGCGCCTCAGGCACCACTAGGACCTATTTTTGGTGATATGACACCGTTGATCTAGGCTATGACTGGATATTTTCAGGTAGCCATAGCTTGAGTGCAAGTACTTGTACCAGCGCCTGTAGTAGATGTTAATATTAGGCTTTCATTAGAGCATCTGCGTATCTTGGGTGGTATTGAGTTTAGAGGTTTGCTTTAGAGGCAGCTGTGGAGTGGTTTGCCAGCATAGAGAGGATTCTTGGCCAAACAGAGTGTACGGATGTCTGTAAGCTGGGTGTATAGTGTCGTTGTGACATGGTGATGTTTATAGTCGGTGAACGACTGCTATCGAGGGTATGGCACCGTTGATATGACATGTAAGTTCTTTTGTGTTGCTTTTTAGAAGAAGTATTTGGGCTCCCGATATCAATATAAGAAGAAAATGGAGTTTATGGCATTAGAGTAGGGGAACATGTCAGTGTCCGAGTATGAGATCTAGTTTGTTCAGTTGAGCCAGTATGCTCCTTAGTTGGTTCTTGATGAGCGACAGCGATGCGATCGTTTCTTTTATGGGCTGGTTAAGGAGGTGAGGACTTACACGTTGGTTACAAATTATACGGAGTTTAATATCCTAGTTTTCTAAGCTAAGGACATATAATAGAATTTGGGGTTGTCTTCTCGATCAAGGAGTTCTTCTGTGGGGAAAAAGAATGTTGAGTTAGATGTTGGCATAGATTGATACAAAAAGCATAGAATATGAGGTATCATCTGGATCAAGACACGAAGGGAAAAGTATTGGGCATGGACAGCATGTTCAGAATACTTTTGTTTGAGCACCTGAGTGTGAGAGATGTGGTAGACGATATTCGAGGGAGTACGGGGGTACTCTTGGTACTTGTTGGAGATGTGGTTCATGAGATCACATTAGGCGTGATTGTCCGTAATTAGCTAGGGAAGGTCAGGCTCTTGCACCTACTGTTGTGCGACAGAGAGACCATGGACGCGGTCGAGGATATTTTCAGCGTAAGAAGGATGGTTAGAGGGTAGTTGCTCATATCGTTGCAGTTCAACCTAAGGGTGATGGACCGACTAGGGTTTTCGCACATCGTATGGGAAGGAATGATACCGATGTAATTGTAGGTACATTTACTTTGTAGTCCATACCATTGCTTTCTTTGATCGATTCTAGTTCTACACATTCATATATCTTGTGTGAATATGTATGCTTGCTTGATATACTTGTAGAGGTGTTAGATATTGGTATGCGGGTAACTAGTTCTTTTGGTGAGACAGTAGTTGCTAGGAGGTTGTATAGGAGATGTCCTTTGATGTTTCAAGGTTACGTGTTTGCGGCTCATTTAATAGAGTTTTCGTTTTATGGTTTTAATGAAATCTTGGGGATGGATTAGTTGTCTGAACATAGGGCTGTTGATTTTGAGACCAAGTGGGTTTCATTAAAACTTGCTGAGGATTACGAAGTGGTGGTTGTGGGCGAGAATTTCAAATTCTTGTCCAATGTTGTTTTATCTTTGGAAGCACAACAGATGTTAGAATCTAGGGGTCAAGCATACCTAGCTTATGTTATGAACCCAAGTATGAAGAAAGTGTGAACTCAGGATATTCACACCATTTTGTGATTTTCAAGGAGTGTTTTTAGAAGAGTTGCTAGGACTACCACCAGATAGGGAGGTAGAGTTTTGCATTGAGACATATGTGAATACGGCTCCGGTGTTGATTGCACCATATCACATGGCACCGAAAGAATTAAAAGAGTTGAAGATGTGTTCAAGAAAACTGGGTTGGACCGGTGGTTCGAGAAAATCATGTTTTGACAATTGGAATAGTTTCGGGAAAAATAATTTTATAAAAGTGATTTTGGGAAAAAATAAAATATGGAAAAATGGTTTAAATTACTTAAATAATATTTTAAGTAAATTGGTAAGCTCAATTTGATGGAATTGATTATGACTTTATGACATTTTAGTCTAGTGACTAAATTAAAATTTTCAAAACTATTTCTTGACTAAATTGAAAAAGGATCAAAATTTAGAATCTTTAAGGATCTATTTGACCATTTTTTTTTCAAGAAATTTCTCTCTTAACTATGGTTATTTTTAAAGTATTTTAAAATGGTTTAATAAATGGATAAACAAGGATTTAATTAAAAAGGTCATATTTTTCTAAAAACACTTTCTCACGTAACTACTTTTCTCAAAAACTTTTCTCTCAACTTTCTCAACAACCAAACTTTGATTTCTACTTCTAAATCTCCAGCAATCAATCTTCAATGATTTCCTTTTTAATTTTCACTTGATTTCTTTCATCTCTAGGATTTCATCAAATCTTGGCCAATTGAGGAGAAATCAACAATTAGAGGTGATTTTCATTTCTCTCATCTAATTAAAGGTTCTTTAATGAAATTCTCAAGTTCTTGATTCTTTGTTGTTGTTTATATTGTAGAATTGTGATTTAAACATTGATTTGTTAATTTAATTGAGTTTTATATGAAAATTTATGGAAACTGAGTTGGATCTATTTTGAGGATTGATTTAAGTGATTTATATCTTAATTTGGAAGCGTTTTAATGTTGAAAGGATGGATTTATCAATGGAATCTTGAAACTATGGATTGCTAGTTTTTTTATTGTTTATAGTTGGTTTTTAGTGTGATCTGATTGTTGTGGTGTTGCTGGAGATATAAGGACGTGCTTATGTTGATGTTGGATGATAATTGATATTAGTAATGTGTTAGAATCATTAAATGTTGGCTGGGCTCTGTGAGAGTAAGGTTTGGTGATGTTCTTGTTGGTTTTCGGAAGGTGTTCAAGGGGATCTTGAGGCATGTTGTTGCGTTAATGTTTGCTTGAGGGTTTCAATACAGAGATGTGTTATCCTCTGTTTTGGCTTGGTAAAGCATGGGAGTTGGATCCTTTGTATATCGAAGAAGGCACGGGACTTGTAGAGGCTTTAATCGCACATCAGCAAGCGAACATTGGTTTTTGGTGAGTGGAAAAGTGCTTTACTGTTGTTAAAAGGTTTAAAAAGGAGTTGTTGGAGCTTAGATAAGGTTTGATGCACATATCTAAGCTTAGAAGTAAGTATTGGTTGAACTTTCTCTCGATATCGTCTTTTGTAAAATGAAGTCTCATACACATGTTTATGTTTTATTACTCACTGAATTATGCATGTTTTGAAAGTGGAAGTTAACGCAAATAAACATTGTTGAGAGCTTTGGGGAATAGCATAAGGTTTATGCATGTATTTAGAGATTATGAAAATACATGGTTTAATGTATTTGTGTTTGAATGATTTGATGCATATGTAAAACAATGAGGAAATATTGATTACTGAATATATTGGCAAGTGGCTGTGTTTAAAATGTTGTCGGATGTAGTTGACCGATCATAGGATTGAAAGTGCACTATAAAAAGTCACCTCATGTGTGTCGATGGGTGTTAAAGTGTTTGTAATCTCCACCATGAGAACTGCAACATTTGAGGTGGGTAAATGTTTTGTTTTCTCCTACTAGGGGATTATACATCAAAATTGTAGAGTTGGGTAAATGTTATGCTACTCCAGTTTGAACCGTTTAGGTAGGCAAGTGTGCCGCTACTTCGATTGAGGTATGTATGTGAAGTGGTTTTGTGAACCACTTGAGAATCCGTGTATCCGATGGTTTTATGAATTGAAAGGTTACTCTTTTTGAGTCACTTGAAAGCTAATAAATGAGATAATGTATCATGAGAAATAAATTATGTTTGTATAATGTGTTTTATACATGTGTTTCCCTTTACTCTTGTTATAAAGGCGTTGTTGTGTGAAGCTTAAATTGAGGTAGAGGTTGAATCCATGATACATGTGCTGGAAATGATTTAAATGTGCATATTTTGAGTTGACACGAGAAGCATGAGATGTTTTTCCATTAGTTGTTACATGTGTTTTGAACTAAATGGTTTTAAATGCATTGATGAGTGTTTTGCGGTTTCCCTCACTAAGCTTATTGCTTACACACTCTTTTCCTCATCAATGCAGAGAAATAGCTATCTTGGGCTGCACGTGAGCAAGAAGGATCCAAGGAATTGTCACTTTCCAAAGTATGGCTTTAATATATTTTAAGTAGTAATAAGAAGGTAATGTGACCGAGTTGTTTTGGGAGTTGTGTTTCGAGATACTCCCTGTTGTAATAGTTTATATTATTGTTTTGGATTAGTATGATGCTTTGTACATATATTTGAGGGGTTCGGGAAACATTAAGCATGCTTGGGTAGAAATCAAGCTCTTAGGTATACGTTTGTTGATGCCATGCTTAGTGTGACCTCTTAAAATGTTGCTATGGTTGATGCTTGAGTGCCTATGATGTTACTTGATGTAATACCCTGATTCATAGCTTAGAAGTTTAAGTACATTGGCCTCATGACAATTATAATTCTAGTGACATTTTATAAGCTAAATAAATATGTTTAGGACCAAATTACAATAAAGAGAAATTGCATATACATTTTTAGAAGTGACCAAATCGAATTAATAGTAATATGGGAGGTTTGCATTCAAGGAAATCTAAATCTATAGTCTTGGAGACTTGGCCATCCGAAATGAAACAATGTGTTAGGGGAGAGAGGAATCACGGCAATTGTAGCCTTGGGGAAAATGAAAGAAACAAAGTGAATCCTCTTCTCCCTTCTTCTTCCAAAAAGGTCGAGTTAGAGTGAGATTGAAGGGAATCCATAGATGATCATCTTAGCTTAGGAATTAGACTTGTTCGAATAGTATTTGATAAGGTAATTCCTTGATTCTCCTCTTTGTGAGTTTGTTGTGAATTGGATTGTTATTATGTTATGAAACCTTGGCATTTTCAATGATGCATATGTGTGAGTAAGCTTAATTAGAAGCTTTATAAGATAGTAGTAAAGTTCCAAGATTTGAATTTGATCAATATGATAGTGAGAATTTAGCAAACTTTCGAGTGATGATTGCTTAATTTATTAAGATTGAAACAATTCTACGGGGTTTTTGATCCATCTGAACATTATGTAGATATATATGAAATATATGTGTAAACTTTGCTACGATTGGATGATATATTTGATGTTTATAAAAATGAATAATAGGATAAGGACTATTCGAATAGATCTTTGCTGGCTATGAATTTGATATTTGAACTTAAATTTGGATGTTATTATAGCTAAATTGGAGTATTAAATTGTTTTGGATTACATAAGAAACTCTTGGACATCCTCATATGTGTAATTGATCGAGTATGAACATTGGACAGCCTTATATGTGTAATTGATTATGAACATTGGACAGCCTTGTATGCGTAATTGATTGAGTATGAAAATTGGACAGCCTTGTATGTGTAATTGATTGGATATGTATAATGTATGAAAGCTGCCCTATTTTGGTGTATAAATATATGTAATTGGACTGTTTTGATGTAAATGTAAGTGACTACATGTATCTAGGGACATATGTTGGTGGATTGTCTTCAGAATGCTGGAAAGTTGTGATTAATTCTAATGCATAATTAAACTTCTTGTTATAATTAGACAAAGAAGGAATTGATCAAGTGAGGCATATAGTAGACCAAGCTGTTGAAAATCAGAACGGGATTATTATTTGGGAGCAGAATTAGCTTGGATAAACTAGTGAGTGTGGTTTAAAGTCTCAGGATAGTCTCAAAACCTTCCCGAGCATTCTTTATTGTTAATTTGATTGTTCATTGCCATTATGTGCATCTTATTTGCAAATAATAAGCTAGATTGTGAGGTAAGTATCTAAAATATTAAGGGGTACATAATGTACTATGATTAAGTCTAAGGATATGTGTAACACCCTCAACCCAGTCCGGAAGAAAACTGAAATTGAGAGTGTCACCGAAGACGGAATCCAAAAAACATGTTATCGATTTATAAACTTTTATATGCTAGAGCAGGCTTATAAAAATTTTCTTAAAAGCATTCATGTCTTATTCAGAACTTAACAAATTATAACTGTCTCAAGCCAAGCATGATATCATTAATCAAGATTAAATCATTAAACTATAATCACTTAACACCTTAAAGTCAATCCACACAAAAACCTTGAAAGATTATGCCATTTCAATCAATTAAAAGATTAGGTCATACGTACCTTACTGGCATCATTTTCAACTTACTAGTAGCATAACTTATAATTACTTATATGCTGCACTAATTATGCTCTAACAAACAATCGCATTTTTAACTTATGCTTTCAAATCCTTTCTTATCAATTTAACACAAAACAAAAGTCCAACTAAATAACTATTTAAGCAGCTAATCTTGGAATCACTTTCAATCTCTAATAAAATATAGCCTCTATCATGACATATCGCAAAATATAGAAACATAATTTGTATCACATGATTTAATATTAACATAGCCTATCAAACCAGAATTCATTCTTTAATTAATAAAACATGGCTTCCTATACAAATATCTTACCACATGACAAGTCAATCGATCTAAATACTTAGATCTGTCATCTCATGATCAAGCAAAAATCAAAATCAAATATTTCGTACACCATGGTCTACTACTTGTTTTTCATATTTTATATCATTCATACCATATACGTAACGTGGCATAGATGTATTACATATATTTAAGCATCTCTTATAAACTAGTTTATAGCATTTCACAATTTCCACTTACAAAGCCATATCAAACTATACTAAACCAGTTCTTATCATGCTAATAACCATAAGTCTTTCTTTTAAACCTATACGATTTTAAGTTCAAAATTAACAATCGAATCATATCATGTTGGTATACCACAAGTTATGGCACTCATGTTCATATGATAACTAAATCATACATGTTTTATAACAACCAAAACATAACACATTTGTTTGATGTCCTATTAAAACTATTCTTTCAATTCTTGAAAACTCAATCAATTATAAATCAAAGCATAGATGAACCAAAAGCAAAGCATAATTACTTAAATACTAAAAACTGAGGACATACACTTGATTCATCATTCCATGAATGCAATCAAAGTCAACTTTCATGACATGTAAGTTTTAAGCTAAAGGAGCATAACCAGGGAACCATAGCTGGGTGACTTTATAAATCAATAGATTATTACACAATGGATAAATTACTTTCCTTATAATTATGCTTACACAGATGTCATATGCAAACCAGACTATGCATATAAATGTAATATATTATTATATGATTAATTACTTAAGACCATTACAAGTCAATAGTACTTGTCCAACAGTAACTTCATAAAGGAACACTATTCAATGTCAATATAAATTCATGCTGATACACCACCATCCTAGGAGTTCTTAACAAAAACATAAATTTTACACAGTAGTTCTGAGAAATGACTTGCAACCTCCAATCATGAATGATCCTCAAAGCTTCATTCAATCCTGTAAATGTATGATAATGAATGCATTAGGCTTATATAGCCTAAGTGAGGTAGTATAGACAAGACAAGCATCAATAACTCTCATGATTCTTTGATTGGTAAATCAAACAACTATGCATAAACATCCACAAGAAATGTTATACGCCTTTAATTATATCAACACTACTTATTAATTGAAGTTAGATAGAACTATGTGATATTTCTTGTCTTATTAGTACTTTCTTTCAATTGATATGCTTAATTCAAATATCTTCTTACAAAGAACCTTATTCGATTTATTGCTCACCAAGAGCCTTGTAACTATTATGCTCACCAAGAGCCTTGTAACAATTATGCTCACCAAGAGCCTTGTAGCAATTATGATCACCAAGAGCCTTGTAGGAATTATGCTCACCAAGAGCCTTGTAACAATATTCAATATTCACTTGATTTCTTTCTTTAATTTCAATCATTTCATATCTTTTAATATGTTTGCCTTGGATTACAATTAGTTATGAATAACATTGGTCTGTGTTTGACCATAAAGGTCCAAGAGATACTTAGCTCAAAGCACATAGCAATGGCTAATATCGGAAACATGTAATCCTATACTTCTCACTATCCAACCAACCGTCGCCAATCTCCGTACAACTCCCTCGTTAGCTCCAACTGTCGCCAATAACATATTTCGTGTAATGGGGCGTCCCCCGAGCCGTAGCTCATGGACCGTAGTCCCAATAATACCATGTATCATACAAATGTATCCAAGGACTTCCATTGTAGGCAACTTAAGTATCTTATTTTATGTTTGAAGGTTGGAGTGTTTCTTATTGTACAAGTAACCTTACTTGATTCTTTACTTAGTGTCTTTTAGCAAAAGATAGCTTTTAGCTCCTTGGAGCATGAATTCTTATAACCTTTAAGCTTAATGTTGCTTCTTGTATTTTATGACAAGAGATGAGCTTTAAGCTCCTTAGGCCTTAGAGTTCATGAACTTATAACATTGGAATTGAAGTCTTTTATTAGAATCTTATAGCATTATAGGTTAGAAGTTAGCTTCAAGCTTTATCACAAAGATAGTTTATCTTCACTTTCATACATCATAACATAGCAAAGTAAAAGTGCATATGAAATGCAACATTAAAGAATAGACTGACAGAGATGCTATGCCATGAATGTATGCTTACCCCACAATGTGCTCTACTTGAGCTTTATGCAAAATGTATACATTTAAAGCATAATAATCAATTAAATAAGGATTAGGATGACACCTTGTCATCCCAAATGCATAACTACACTCACCTTATATTCCAACATTATGGAATACCTGATCCACTAAACTCGATTTACTTCCTTCCATAGCCATTATCCACTTCCTAATCATGGTATGTACCTCACATTAAAAATTAAACCATTTTAAGTATTAGAGTCTCTTTCAAATTCCTCAGATCAAATAAGCTTGTTATCAAATATAAAACTCTTTCTATAATTCTCCTTAAGATTATTATATTCATATATGTAAAAAAAACATTCCTTTCCTTGATATATATACATAAACATATCAAAACTGCACTATAGTAAACTTAACAAGACTGCACTGCTTTGAATCATAACAGAACTGCACCGAAATAAACATATCAAAACTGTACAGCGTTGCATTAACTAATCTGCATGCTACATTCGATTTCCAGACTGTTTTCTACTTTTACTAAACTGTTTTCATTACAATGCACCTAAACAACATGTATTTTTAGTATATTTCTATTAACGAATCAAGTGTTTAATATTAACAGGAGCATTTCCAGTTATAAATGTTGTACCATACACTTACTGGTCCCTACATCAATCTGGGGAGATTTCACTAATTTAACACCAAGACCACCAAAAGCTTAACATTATCTCTTTTTAGAACAAGATCCTCACCTATTGGCAAAATTGCTGACATCTCTAAACTTGTTGGATGACATTACTAACAGTATTTTAGAGTACCAGTCCTAGTACATCTGTTTATGTTCCAAACAGTCAAGTTATAATCATGTATGTGTCAAAACATGGCAACAAAATTCTTATACACTTCTATAAATAAAACAGCCCACATCTTTCAAAAGAAAACAGTCCTTAATTATAGAGAACAGTCCCCTCTTTTAATTATTCGAATCAGCCCCCTAACATACATATGATCACATATATGTGTATAAAACTATCCATTAACCCCTATTCTAATTTTTCCAGTAATTTACACATTTCGGAATTACACAAAAACAGTCTCGGTTTACTTATTATACTTATTTATATACTCCAAACAGTCCACAAACGAAGCATTTTAAACTTGGTAACTTATTATTATAATTCTGATATTTTCCTGTTTTTAATACATATCCAGAATTTTTAGTATACACCATCAGGTTTCCAGCATGCATATCAAATTTACATTTTATAGTATCTCAAAACTGCACACTAAAATTCTGCATTCATATATCACTAAACTGCATTTCTTTAAAAATCTGCATGCATACATTTTTGTACAAACATTTTTCTGCGTTTAAGTACACAGCAATATTGTTCTGCACCTAAACTAAACTGTACTGTATTAATTCTGCATATATTGAGACTGATTTTTGCATTCAATTATAAACTACATTCTGCACAGTTTAAATAACATACATTCTGCATCATCTTAATACAATTTTACTGCACAGTTTTACACAATATTCATTCTTCTTATAATTCAAAATTCTTCATTTACTAAACTATTCTTGATAATTTACAGCCTGTAATTTTGTAACATAACAACACCCAATCCACAGCATACAACATATAATGTAAAATACTCAAAAACTATACATTCTGGACTGTTTTAACAGTATTCAACACAACCATTCGAATCTGTATTTTTTTCCTTTTAATATGCATAAACTAGTATATTTAACCTTTCAACAATTAAATACCAACTAGGTTGCAAATAAACCAATTCTATAAATTCACAATATCAAACAATTCAATCAATACCGAAATACATGAAAATTTATTGCCAAAACTTTTAAGAGAAGAAGAGCTTACCGAGATTAATTATTTTCCACCTATAGATACTAAATTCATGAAGCAATTCTTGCTCCTTTCAAGCTTTCACTCACTCTTGCCAATGGTGAAGAGAAACTCGGTAACCAAAGGAAGAAGATGAAGAAAATTTGCTTCTCCCCTTCCTTAACCTCACAAGGTCGGAAGGTATCAGACACATAAGCCACTATGTGTCAATTATTTTTATCATCTTAAGCCACTTGGATTCCACTATCCCCTTTAGGTCTAATTAACCATGCAAACTAATTATTCCTCTTTCTTTCAATTTAGTCCGGATGTAAATTTTCATTCAATTAAAATTTAGTTACTAAATTCTCAAATCTTTATAAATGGTTAAGAATTCATTCATTAACTTTTTCTCTCAAGAATCTTAATTGAGCATTACTGAGTTACTTAAATCATAGATAAGTTCTGACCTAGTTTCTTTTTTTTAGGATGTGACAATATGTTCATAATGAAAACTATGTATATACATATAATATTATATGTGTTTGATAATAAACTTTGGTATGCTATTATTTCAAAATCTTTATCATGCTATTATTTGATGCTTATGCTATGCTCTCTCCGAACAAGATAAATAAATGAATTGAGAAATTCATATGATCTGAACATATGCTTAAGAAGGAGAACAAGGAGTCTTGTTCATATGATACCTTGATTAAGAAGCTATGCTCATTCCATCTCTGATATGATAAGAATAAAATTAAAGCCTTGGTTTTGAGTCGGTTTTAGGTATAGATGGCATGCCATAGAGTCCATAGAGCTCGTGTTTGGGGTGGACTATGGTCCTTATGAGGCGACAATAGGAGGGATGTAATGTGGTCACTTGGCGATAGTAGGAGGGATTGACCGGTACTATGAGTACTATATATTTGGTGACAGTTGGTTGGGGATTCGTGTACCTAGGCTATTACTTGATTCAGAAGGCTTTATTATTAAGAAATCATGAAAGTATAAATAAATCAATAAGGCATTAAATTGCAATAAAGAGAAATTGCATATACATTTATAGAAGAGAATATCCTCTTCTCCCTTCTTCTTCCAAAAACGCCGAGTTAGAGTGGGATTGAAGGGAAGCCATAGATGATCATCTTAGCTTAGGAATTAGCCATGTTTGAATAGTATTTGATAAGAAGGTAATTCCTTGATTCTCCTCTTTGTGAGTTTGTTGTGAATGGGATTGTTATTCAGTTATGAAAACTTGGCATATTCAATGATACATATGAGTGAGTAAGCTTAACTAGAAGCTTTATAAGATAGTAGAAAAGTTTCATGATTTGAATTTGATCAATATGATAGTAAGAATTTAGCAAACTTTCGAATGATGGTTGCTTAATTTATTAAGATTGAAACTATGCTATGGGTTTTTGATCCATTCGAACATTATATATATATGAAAAAATATGTCTGAACCTTGCTATGATTGGATGATATAAGTGATGTTTATAAAAATGGATAATAGGATAAGGACTATACGAATAGATCTTTGCTAGCTATGGATTTGATATTTGAACTTAAATTTGGATGTTATTATAGCTAAATTGGAGTAGTAGATTGTTTTGGATTACATAAGAAACTCTTGAACAGCCTTTTATGTACAATTGATCAAGTATGAACATTGGACAACCTTGTATGTGTAATTGATTGAGTATGAACATTAGACAGCCTTGTATGCGTAATTGATTGAGTATGAACATTGGACAGCCTTGTATGTGTAATTGATTGGATATGTATAATGTATGAAAGCTGCCCTATTTTGGTGTATACATATATGTAATTGGACTGTTTTGATGAAAATGTAAGTGACTACATGTATTTAGGGCTGTGAAGTATTCACATATGTTGGTGGATTGTCTTCAGAATGCTGGAAAGTTGTTATTAATTCTAATGCATAATTAAACTTCTTGTTATAATTAAACAAAGAAGGAACTGACCAAGTGAGGCATACATTAGACCAAGTTATTGAAAAGCATAAATGGATTATTATTCGGGAGTAAAATTAGCTTTTATAAACTAGTGAGTGTGGTTTAAAGTCCCGGGATAGTCTCAAAACCTTCTCGAGCGTTCTTTATTGTTAATTTGATTTTTCATTGCCATTATGTGCATCTTACTGGCAAATAATAAGCTGGATAGTGAGGTAAGTATCTAAAATATTAAGGGGTACATGATGTACTATGATTAAGTCTAAGGATATGTTCATATTTAAAACTATGTATATACATATAATGGTTTTGTGTTTAATAATTAACTTTGGTATGCTATTATCATGCTATTATTCGATGCTTATGCTATGCTCTCTTCGAACAAGATAAATAAATGAATTGAGAAGTTCATATGATCTGAACATATGCTTAAGAAGGAGAACAAGGAGTCTTGTTCATATGATACCTTGATTAAGGAGCTATGCTCATTCCATCTCTGATATGATAAGAATGAAATTAAAGCCTTGGTTACGAGTCGGTCTTAGTATAGATGGCATGCCATAGAGTCCATAGAGCTCGTGTTTGGGGTGGACTATGATCCTGGACTACGGTCCTTATGAGGCGACAGTAGGAGGGATGTGATGTGGTCACTTGTCTACAGTAGGAGGGATTGACCGGTACTATGAGTACTATTTATTTGGCGACAGTTGGTTGGGGATTCATGTACCTAGGCTATTTTATTAAGAAATCATGAAAGTATAAATAAATCAAGAAGGCACAAAATTAACTTGCATAATAAGGAACATATATATATTGTGGTCATAGATTATATTTTGAAAGAATAAGAAGCTTATAGATGATTATGATTTCAAATTGAAAGTATGATATCTTGTGAACATGATTTGTTGATAGTTTTGCTTATATCTAACTAGTTGATTAAAATGCCTTGATCACCATGTCTAAATTGAAATTGTTTACACCGAATGCCACGTTTATGATACTTATCTTCTTGATCAAAATATGTTATACATGATCAATGGATTGGATGAAAGGAAACCTGATTGATTGTTATTACTTCATGCTACTTTAAACTACCTCACTAAGTGAAAACTTATGTAGTCCTTTCATTTATTCCAAGATAAAACTGGGATTGCTCGATAGCTTCGGAGCATGACTAGATCACAAGTAATCTAAAGTATGTTTTGGGAGCACCTTTTTGTTTAAAACTCCTAGATGGGTGGCAACATGTTTTGTAATGCATATGTATGCATATAGATCCTTTTTGGTATGTAAATATTTGTGAATAGCATGCTAACTTGAAAAGTTTGTAAATGGCCTCTATAATTATTTTCTTATAAATGGTTGATGCTTAGTTTACCTAAATGTGTGTCATACATGAAATTAAGAGTAAGAAGCATGTTTGAGATAACTAATGTCTTGAATGATATAAGGTATAAGATCTAATGGAGTCTTGTTTTGATATGGTTGCTTATATGCTAAGTTGGTAGAGTTCATGAAAATGTGGGGAATAAAACTTTAAGCATAACTAAGGATATGTATTTGTCTAATCATTTATTCGACATAAAGCAAAATGGGATGAAATATTTTACAAAACTTAAATATTTTTGTGATTATAGGAATAGCATAATACATGCTTAAAGGTTTATAAGTTGCTTGATGTTTAGGTTCATATTTACATTCACATTCAAATGCATGAAGTTATACTCTATGTGATGTATTGAATATGCCTTGTTATTTATTATGGAAGTTGTGAATTGTTAGATGTAAGATTGTGTATTGTGTATGAATGAATTAACTCTTTGATGTGGAATATCACAACATGTTAATCAGTTAACATAGGATCTAGCCTAGCATAATTCCATTAATGAATTAAATTTGTTATTCCATTCTATCATGTCTACTCTTGTTCCTTTCGTTTATAGAGGTAGTTTCTCCCTTATTGCCATGTTTAATGTTCTTTGTTTGTTGTGGATGCTTCTGAACTCGGTAATTCATCTATACTGGTTTATGGGTGTTTCACTTGATGTTTATAGGTTGTTTGAAGGGTGTTAGATTGAGCCAAAGTGTCTTATGTTGGACTTAGAGGTCATTACAGGTCCTACCGTACCAATACAACCCTTCAAGTGTCAGTATACGAGGACTTACCACAGCTCAAATGGGGTGATTTTGCCTAGCCGTATCGATATTTCTAGTAACCATATTTGTACTCCTAGTTATGTAAACAATGAAGGTATCGGTACGTAAGACACTGTTCTAGTACGGCTTATAGTCACTGGAATCTGATCTTTCAAAATTAACCATGCTCTACCGATATGCCTGACGACCGTATCGGTATGCCACTACTCAATGAATCGTATCGATACGGTGGACACCCGTACCAAAACCGTGGTAATTAAATTGGTTGGTATGCTGATTGAAGTTTGAGATGATTGCATTTTGGTCCCTGTTTCTTATCTCTGCAATTAAATGTGTATGAATGATAATTTTGGGTTGTAATTCGACATGATGACTTGAAAAATGACTAATTGAGGATTAGTAACTTTAATTTTATAAAAGCCATCGTAAATAACAGAAATTAGATTTTAGTCCCTAAAAAGTAGACTCGAGCAATTGGATGTCGAAATGACGCCCGATTGAGTTGAGATTTTCACTATGACATGTATGCACACCTTAGGACCTAAGAATGCATCTAGAAAATATCAAAGAAATAAATAGATTTGTTCGATTATAATTTTCCTCAGGGTTTATTTTCATAAACCCTAATTAGCTCACTCGGTTCGGTCTTGCGTCTAGACCTGGGCAAGGGGTTACATTTGGTGGTATTAGAGACAAGTTATTGTAACCCCCTCGACCCGGCCTAGATGCTCGATCAAATCAAGTGAGCTCCATTAGGTTTGCCGAAGCAAACTAGAGAAAGGTTACAAAAAGTCGCTCCATTTTTTTCCATTTTATCTTGTCTAGATGCAAGTTATTAGTCTTACACGTACATACTCGCAGTAGGTGAATATTCGAAGAAAACGAATCACAGAAAGGCAACCAATCGCATTATAATCATTTTGAGGACTAAAACATAAATACTTTAAATTATAGGACGAAAATTGAAATTATGGTTACCAATCCTCAATTAGTCGGGTTACTTGCTCACATGACAAAAATCAGCTCAAAAATATCATCCATACTCATTCAATTGTATTATCAACATTTAGGGACTAAATTAAAAGAAAACATAACTGCATACCCATGACATTAACCAAAATAACTGCCATACGTATCGATATGCTACCAACCGTATCGATACGGTGCCCTAAACCAATAGCCCTCATTTCGATACACTAAGTATTGTACTAGTACGCCTAACTAAAATTAACGACCAGTTTTAAATCACCAAGCAACCGTACTGGTATGCCTTATGGGTGTTTCGGTACGCGAGTTTTGATCCAAAAGGCAATTTCTAATAGCAATGAACCATACCAATACACCATTCTCGTACCGAAACGCCTAGTCTATTCTTGCCTAGCCGTACCGATACGGTCCCTAGCTTATCGGTACGTCTGGGCCTATAATGTCATTTTTAGCGGGTTTTCACACAAATCAAGATGCATTTAGGTCCTAGCAACTTGCATACGTGCATCTAAGCATCCAACAATACATATATCAACACTTGCACCAAGATTTAGCTACAATTCAAGCTTAGGCTATCAAAAGGATTAATCTATAGGCATGCTCCTTAAAACACCCCACCAAACTTACTAAAATGCTCAAATAAACATTTACCAGCACAAGCATCATACCAACATCACTTTAATACCATATTCAACATGTTAAGCTCATCAAAGCATGTCATCCAAGCAAAACCATCTAGATGCATACCTAGGCAACCACATAACATCAACCATAGGTAACGATGCACAAAGCGCATAACAACATCAATCACGCACCGAAATCACAGCATTACACATGCTTAAACTAGGGAAAATAGAATTACATATCCCAAAATCCATGGCGAACACATTGCCTTATTAACCGGAAACACAAACCAAGTTTATACTCAAAATTGTTTTGCCTCTTTGATCACTACGACTTTTCCTTTGCTGCCCCAAACCTTAATGCTCTGCATCATTAGGAGAAAGAGAGCATAAGCACACTTGCTTAGTGAGGATGCTCTTAAAACAATGATGCATTATAACCCTTGAAAAACAAACACTTGTTTTCAAACCATGCTTATGACCTAAGCAAGTTCCAATGATTCCAATTCAAAACATGTATATCGACCATGTACAAAATGATATTCTCCACATGCTAAAATCCCCGAAGCATTTTATACAAAACCATGCTTGAATTCCAAAGCATTAAATACAAAACTATGCTTAAATCCCAACGCATCAAATCATATACCATGCTTAAATCCCAAAGCATTAAAAATAGGTTCAACATAACAACTCTCATATATTGGCAATTATAGTCACCCTGGATCGTCGACCACTATCCCTGATTAGCCGACCGCTAATCTTTAGTTAACCAACCATTAACTTTACACCTCAGATACACGGATCTCCCTTAATGACTGACCATCACCAAGACTACCCCATGCCGACCGCATGATTTAACAACCTTGCCAACCGCAAGCTTTAAATCAACAAGGGGAACCGACCTCTCAGCCCAAGTGATAACAACACAGTCTGAGTAGCCGACCGCTATACCTCAAGGACCCTTAACCATTATCGATTTTTAAACATATTATAGTGCACTTTATCCTATGGCATGCCAACTATATCCAAATGATTTCTCACCTTGTCACATAGCAAATATATTATTTCCAAAACCATTTACTCACTGTTTTACAATGTTTTACAAAAAAATCTCCACATATGCAAATCACATTGCCATAGCAATATCACATTCCCGACCGGAATAAAAACCAATGCTCACTAGCATTTAATATACTTTTAAACCACTACATATGTACTTAAAAATCATGCAACCATGTTTACGACTAAAACATGATTACACATGCTCATATCCGAACCGATATTAAAGAGAAAATGAGGGAAACTTACTTCCAAGCTTAGGTTAGTGTTTCAAACTTAACCTAAACTTCTAAAACCACTTTCAAAACTTTGAAAGACTTTTAAGACCATTTCCACTCACCGATTTCACTCGCCTCACTTGCTACCGCGAAACAAGCTCCCGATAAGCCCCAAACCTCCTCAAGATGCCACGCCTTGATTATCCCCTGTTTTTGCCACACAAAACCAGAGGAAACATGCATTAAAATGCATCCAACTATCTGTTTCAAAACAAAATGTAGCAGCTCTCAAGACGCCCACTCAAAACTCATCCGAAACTTACCGAAATCAACCTCAAACACTTCTCAATCTTAACCCAGCCATAATATACCCATTCAATACATCAAACTTCATCAAATAACATCTAAAAACCCTTTTACAACATCCTTTTACTTCCAGCAAAGATTAAAGTCCAAAAACAACCCCAAAACCATTAGCTAACACCCTAAAAAATTAAAGATTCAACCAATTCCTGGATTCCATTGATAAAAAACAACTTATCCACATTATAATACATCCAAAATATGTAATATCCCAATTTATAGCCTTGAAGTATACTACTAATTTGTACATGTATCAATTTAATTAAATTTACCATTACGAATGAGAAATAAATAGCTAAGGACTATTTAGGAAACTTGAAGTTGTGATAGCCGAAATTGATGTGATTAATTAGAGTGTCTAAATTGAAATTTGGAAGAATTGAATAACCAAATTAGATCGGGCTAAACTGAAATTGTAATTGCATGCTAAATATCTATGAATTCAAGGACTTTTACACTTGGAAAACTAAGGTGAATACATGGGTGAAGGGTTCGGTTAACAAAGAGAAATTTCCTAAGACATTTCTTCATCCTCTAGGAACCGAAGCAAAAACCGGGAGAGAGAGAGAATTTGGGAGAGTGAGCTTGCAAGAAACCCCTTCATCCTAGCCATTCCTTGAATCTCCTTGTTTTAAAAAAAAAAGAAAGGTGATCATTCTTCTTCCTCCTTATCTAAGCTTCGAATTAAGCTTTTGATGGTAGATTTTCATGAACTCGTTGGTTATTAAGAGTGCTAGAATAAATTTATACTATGTATTTCTTGATACATTAAGTGATGTTATGTTTTCATGTTAATTTGTTTGCAATTTAAAACGTGCTTGGTCTGAAATTTAAACGATTTGTGTCTATTATGGGCTGTTTCTACACTCAAATAAAGGGTGTGTTGTAATTTGAATGAAAGCTGCCCTATACTTGAATAAGGACTGATTGTAATGGAATTAAGGCTGATTTGCATATACATGGACTGTTTTAGTGTAAATAAATATGTTGTTGAGTAGATTGTTTTGCATTCATGTAAATGATTTTGGGTGGGACAGTTTTAACGTATAAAAATGTATATAAGTACTAATGGTCAGTTTTGTGTATGCATGACACATGGTGGATTGATTGAGTATGTGTATATCTATATCTATAATTAGGATTAAATTATTAATCTCAAGCTTGGAATTGATTAGTAATAATATGGACTGTTTTTGCAATAAGTACGAGCTGATATTTTAAGCCTAATTGAAGGATTAATTTTGCAAGCAAGATGAGACTGTTTTAGAGATAAATTGGACTGTTTTAATACGTTAAAAATCTGACAGTTTGAAGACTTAAAAAACAGACTGTTTTGCAAATAAACAAGGGTTGTTGTGATGAATTTTTGGGACTGTTTTATAAAGTGAAAGGTGGGACCGGCTTGAAATAAATTAAGGACTGTTTATAGCATATATATAAGTTTGTACATGAGATATGAAACTGTTTTGAATATACATATTTGTGTATCAACGTGTTTGAGACTGTTTTGCATAGTATAGTAAACGGTTATGTGCCTACTTATGTATATACAAATAATTAGGTTGTTTGGATGCACATACATAATATACGGGACTGCTTTGAACTAAATAGAGCTATAAGTGAAGGTTGCCCTGTTTTACACACATGATCATGTAATTAAATGGTTTCGGACATGCAAGAATGTTTGGGGTCTGTTTGAAATTGTTAAAAGTATAATGGGAGATTGTTTTAAAGTTATATATGTATGTATTTATGTGCTTTAGACTGCTTGGTGTATATAAGAATACATGGGAGACTATTATGAGGTATATATGTATGTATTTATGTGTTTTGGACTGCTTTTGGTGATTTAAGTGAACTGCTTTGAATAATTAAAATAGGGAATTGTTTTAAAATATGAATTAGATTATTAAGGAATCGTATTACTTGTGGTAGAACCTTGAATTATATGATTATGATGTTAACCTGAAACTTGAGTGTGAAATAATGTATACAAGTCTAATTGGATTGTTTTGTATAAACAAGAAAAGTATGTGGACTGGTCTAAGCTATATGTTTATATACATGTAAGATAATGGAGCTGTGTGTTCGAATTGATACATTGTTTGAAATGTAAATAAGTGGAAATTATTTCAAGTAACAAATTTATAGTTATGAAGTATGGATGTGATTAATGTGTATGTATTTTGATAGAGTATATTGTTTTGTATGATATGGTTGTAATGTCTGGTTAATTGTTTTGAGGTAAACATATTGGTAAGGATGGCTAGAGAAGGGATCTAATTGAGAAAGGAAATATGATTGTGGTTCAGGTATTCCATAAATTTGGAATATCAGGTGAGTGTAGTTATGCATTCAGGATGACAAGGTGTCATCCTAGTCCTTATTTAATTGATTACTATGTTTAAATGTATACATTTTGCATAAAGCTCAAGTAGAGCACATTGGGGGGAAAACATACACTCATGGCATAGCATCTCTGTTAGTCTTTTGTTTAATGTTGCATTCATATGCACTTTTACTTTGCTATGTTATGATGTATGAAAGTGAAGATAAATTATCTTTGTGATAAAGCTTGAAGCTAACTTCTAACCTATAATGCCATAAGATTCTAATAAAGGAATTGAATCTCAAAGTTATACGTTCATAAATTCTAAAGCCTTAAGGAGCTAGAAGCTCAACTTGTGTTGTGAGATATCGGAAAGAAGAAATAAGTAAGTCTACTTGTAACATAAGAAATCTCTCCTAACTTCAAAACATAAGATATTTAAGTTTCCTATTCAATGGAAGCCCTTGGACACATTGGCATAATACATAGTATACTTTGGGACTACGGTCCATGAGCTACGGCTCGGGGGATGACCCATTATTTGTGATATATTGGCGACAGTATGAGGTAACGGGGGAGTTGTAAGGAGATTGGCGACAGTTTGGTTGGATAGATGAGAAGTTAGGTTGTTATATTCTAACACTAGCCATTGCTTTGTGCTATGTGTAACACGGACCAATACGGTCAAACATGGACAAATGTTATCTATGTCCAAATGTGATCCAAGGCAAATGATTTAAAAGAGATGAACTCATATACTAAATTTCGAAAGGAAACTTCTATAAGCAATGTTATGAATTCAAATAAGCTATGTTATAATCTCTGATAAGCTTTAATAAGAACTTCAAAAGCTCTGATAAGTACTTTGATAAGCCTTATTGAGGCTACAATAAGATAAGCTGTGAACTTTGATAAGTTCGATAAGAAATTAAAAAGAACTTAGTTAAAACTCTGAAAGAATTTTGACTAAGACTTGAAAGGATAAGATCTCGGATAAAGCTTATAAATAACAAGGCCATGTTTAAGCTAAGATTAAGATATAAACAACTAGTGTTAACATATGCTTGTTTTCTTTTAGATTTCCATTTGATATCTTTGTCAATATGCTTTGTCATTTAAGGTTACTACCTCACTTAGGCTATTTAAGCCTAATACATTCATTCTCATGCATTTTTCAAGACTTAGAGAATTCTCATTGTTCGATTGTGGTTGAAGAATGCAAGTCACATTCCAAGATTTCTATGTGTCGAATATGTATTTCTTTTAGTGAACTCCTAGTTGGTGGCATATGGATGTTAATTATACATAAGTGCACTTAGATAACATTTTGATTTTCTATATGTACAAGTTTCTTAAGTAAATATCTTTATGTGTAATGGTCTATCATGCTCCTTGGTTCTTGTTGGATAAATTTTGCTTAATTATGGTAATCAAATAGTGGCTTGTTAATTAAGCCATGTTAGTAAAGAGTTCGAATGGCTTCTTGTTGACCAATTAGATTAGATATGATGTTGATTTAAAAGGAGTGCTTGACTAATCACATGTTTGTAACGATTATTTACATTAATATGTTTAGATTTTTGCTTATGCGTTTATAATTAAACTACAGTTTCTAAACTATCAAGATAAATATTTCTTGTATGATAAGTAAAGTGTAATTAAATTACCCTTCGATTCTGAAACGAGGAATAGTATTGAGCTTAAACTTGATATGATATGATTTTGTTATTTAACATTGTATATGCTGATTGAATAATGAATAGCATGCTATGGTATAACTTGATTGTCAATATGGATCTGACTTGATAAAAACTCAAAAGTATGTTATGACGTATTTAAACACTATTAGAAGTCGGTTTAGGCTTGAATCAATTGCCATTGATAGTTTATCATGTGTATGCTATGTAATTAGAAATTCTTATAGTGTTTAATAGCAATGCAAGATATGATAAGAAAGGAGTTGAACATGTGTATATGGATTTTCGAATGATAGTTATCAATACCAGCTTAGATTAATTACCCCTATGGGAAGCTTGAGTCATCCTTTGAGAGAAGATATATGATGTACCTAGACATTATAAAGAAGAGTGTTGCTTGAATGCTTTTATACATATGTCTACTTGATCACTTATATATATACGTACACAAACAGGCTTGGTTCGAATTATCTTTGTACATGAATGATTGATAGATAGATTAGCTTGATTTAAATTGGTTGATGTTATGTAATTAAAGGAGTATAATTCATAATCTGTAATTTTGAGTGCTCAGAATAAGAACCTATTAAGAAGAAAAGAATGTTTTACATGGTATTTTGGTTATGCGATCCTAGTGAATGAATTCTTGTATTGATAAAAAATGGTTTAATCCGCCTGGATCTAATTCTGAAAGTTTTAGTTTTGGTCACGTGTTTCTTGAATTGTCTTGTAGTGACATCTTCGATTTCGGTTTTCTTCTAAACTAGTTGAGGGTGTTACAAAATAAGATTGAAATCAATCTTCAACACTGGAAAAACAAATCCAATTCGAAAATCACATGATTCCATCAAATAAACCTCAATTAAACAAAATTCCATAATTAATTAATTAAAACCCATTAGAAAACATATATAAAGAGTTAAGAACTTGGGAATTTTAGTAAAGAATCTTTCATTAGAGGAGAAGAGCGAAACCTACCTCCAATCAGTGAGTTTCCCCTTAATTGGATGTTTTCCTGTTGAAAAACAATGAAATTCCAAAAGATATTTGGAAAACAAGTTAAAGAATCATTTAGCAAAATCAAAGAATTAAGAAACAAGATCATTGCCTTGAATCTATTATCAGAAAAAGAGTGTTTGGCTGAGAGTATTTTGTGAGAAAATATGACAGGAAGAAAGTTAAGTCAAATTGTGATTTGGAAAAATAACTACCTTTTAGCTAAATCCTTTTTAATTTCCCTTAATTAAAACTCTTTTAAAAATAATCCTAATTAAGAGAAAACTCAGATTAGACCAAATGGTAAAATATCTCCTTAAAGATTCAATGTTTTGACTCTTTACAAAATAGTCACCTTTAAAAATAGTTTTCAAAAATTGTATTTTGGTCACTAGCCAAAATGTCATCATTCCAAAGCTTATTTTCCAAAATTGCTTTCACCAATATTTTTAATATATTAAAATAGGATTTTTAAACATTTTCCCATATTTTTTATCTTTCAGAAAAATATTTGCTCCAAAATTTGACACGAATCTCTAACCCAATCCACCAGACCGTCTAACTAGCCTTAAAACCGTTAATTGTTTGCTCTAGAAAAATATTGTTTATAGTTGGTTTTTAGTGTGATCTGATTGTTGTGGTGTTGCTGGAGATATAAGGACGTGTTTATGTTGTTGTTGGATGATAATTGATGTTAGTAATGTGTTATAATCGTTAAATGTTTTGTAACCCCCTCGACCCGGCATAGACGCCAGACCGAATTGAGTAAGCTACATTAGATTTTTCAAAGTAAACCGGAAAAAGATTACAAAAACTAGTCTTTTTTTCTTTTATCTTGTCTAGATGCATATTATTAATCCTAAGTGATCAGGCTCGCAACGGATGAGATTACAAAGGAAACGGACCACAGAATGGCAAACAAATACCTTCAATACATTTTAGGGACCAAAACGTAAAACTGGTAAATTACAAGGGCTTTATGGAAGTTAGAGTTACCAATCCTCAATTAGTCATATTACATGCTTGCATGACAATTCTTAATTCAATCCGACCATCCAAACTTACACAATAGCCCAAACAAGATTCAAGACTAAAATGAATAACTCTGAAACTTGCCAAACAGCCGAATAACTAACTTACCTGCCGACCGTACCGATACTCGAACAAGTGTTTCGGTACGCCTGGACAATTTTTAAAACTCAGATTCCAGTAGCTCAAAACCTTACCAGAACACTCGCTCGTGTATCGAAACACTAAGCCTGATATGGCTTGTCCGTATCGAAACACCTCCTCGCGTATCGAAACGCTTTGCCTAAAAAGGCTTACCTGTTTCGAAACACTTCCTTGCATACCAAAATGCTATGCCTGAAATGGCCTACCTGTACCGGTACAAGAGGACGCGTTACGATACGGCTAGACCCAGAATGTCATTTTTAGCTGGTTTCTCACTCATATCTAGATTCATTTGGATCCTAGCAACTCTCATACATGCATACAACATATGTCTGATCATATTTCATAACTTGCACCAAGATTTAGCATTTATAACAATTCATATGTTTTCCAAAAGATCAACCTATATGCATGCTCCCTACAACACTTAACAAACATGCCAAAACACTCAAATGAACATTTGCCAACATATGCAACATTCCAACATATCTCAAATACCATAATTAACGTGTTAGATTCATAAAAGCATGACATTCAACCCAAGCTATCTTGATGCATACCTAGGTAATCACCTAGCATCAACCATATGCAAAACCATTAACATGCTTATCAACAACAAACCAACACCAAAATACAGCATTAACCCTGCTAAAAAATCAGGGGAAAGCAGAATTATAAATCTGAAAAACATGGCGAACACATTGCCTTGTTAACCGGAAACTTAAACCGAGTTCATACTCAAAATAGTCTTTGGTCCTTGGATCACTTTAGACTTTGCCTTGCTTCCCCAAACTTTAATGCTCTTCATCATTAGGAAAAAGAGAGCGTAAGCACACATGCTTAGTGAGGATGCTCATAAAACAATGGTGCAATTAAATCTTCTGAAAACTAAACACTTGTTTTCAAACCATGCCTACAACCAAAGCATTACATTGATTCCAAATCAAAACATACATATCAACATTATGAAAAACCTTTATAAACCACATGCTTAAATCCCAAGCATTAAATCATATCACCATGCTTAAATCCCAAGGTATTATAAAATAGCTTCAACACATGAACTTTCATATATTGGCATTTATAGGACCCCGGGTACACAACCCATACCTTGGATAGTCACCCCTATACATATACATATCGGATACACGAATTCTCATATCATGCCTAGTTAAACCGCATGATATCCCAAACTTTGCCTAGTTAAACCGGAAGATTTGACAACCTCACCTAGTTAAACTGCAAGTTTTACCGACATTGCCTAGTTAAATCGCAATGTCACCATCATCTTGGGCTGCCTAGTTAATCCGCATACCCCAAGAGATGTCCCAATAGTCCGAGTAGCCTAGTTAAACTGCCATACCTCAAGGCCCCATGGCCACAATCGATTTTGTTTGTATCTTATAGTGCACTTAATCCTATGGCATGCCAACTATATCCAAATGTTTCTCACCTTGTGAATTAGCCAATATATCAATTACAAAACCATTTACTCAATGTTTTACAGTGCATTAAAAAAAACCAGATAAATAAACCATATTGCCCAAGCAATAACCCATTCCCAACCGGAATGAAAACCAATGCTCACTAGCATTTCATTTACCTTTAAACCATTACATAGTATTCAAAACCATGCATTTACAGTAAGTAAAATAAACCATGTTTAAAACCCAAAACATGTAATCAATCAAGCTCATATCCAATCCAATACTAAGAGCAAAAGAGGGAAACTTACTTCCGAGTTTAGTTAAGTGTTTCATGCTTAACCTAAACTCCCAACATCATTTTGCAAACCTTTAGGATTCATTTAAAACCAGTTTCCACTCACCGATTTCACTTCGCCTTGCTCGCCAAAGTAAATCGAACTCTCGGCAAGCCTCTAACCACTTCAAGCTACCTTGCCTTGATTATCCCCTGTTTTGATCACACGAAACCAGAGGAAACATGCATCAAAATGCATCCAAACCACTGCCTCAAAGCAAATTCCCGCAACTCACAAGTTGCCCACTCAAAGACCATCCAGAACTTATCGAAAACAACCTCAAACACCTTCCAATATTAACCCTGCCACATTACAACGATTCAATACATCAAAACTCTTCAATTAACATCTAAAAACCCTTTGACAACATCATTTCACTTCCAGCAATGATTAAACACCAAAAACATCACAAAAACCCTTAACTAGCAGCCTTTAATATTAGAGATTCAACTAGTTTCAGGATTGAAATATTAAATCCAAGCTTTTAACATTAATAAACATCAAAATCATGATCTAAACTAATCAAGAACCCAGCAAAACAGATCCAATTCGAAAATCCACCAATTTCACCAATCAAAACACAATTAAACCAATTTTCTCAATTAAACTATCAAAAGACATTAGAAAACAATTGTAAAGGATCAACAACTTGGGAATTTCAGTAAAGAATCTTTCATTAGAGGAGAAGAATGAACCTTACCTCTAATGATGCTTTCTCCTTTAATTGGTTGATTTTACATGTGAAAACAAAGTTAAACCAATAAGGTTCTGTTTAGAAACCATTAAGAATCCATTAGAAATCAAAATATTTAAGAAATAAAAGATTTTACCTGAAAATTTAGATGAAGATAATACTGCTTGGCTGGAGAGATTTTGAGAGAAAAGGTTTTTGATAAAGTTAGTTAGGTGACTTTGTTTTAAAAGAGTCAATTACCAATTAATTCTCCTCATCCTATTTTATTTTCCAAAACGCTTTTAAAAATAGCCAATTAAAGGATAAAGTCTGAAATTAGACTTTTGGAATATTATCTCCTTAAATATTCAAAGTTTTGACTCTTTACAAAACAATCACTAAAAATAATTTTCAAAGTTTGCGATTATGTCACTAGTTCAAAATGTTCGATTTCCAAAACACATTATCCAAAATTGATTTTACCACGATCATTAATATATTAAATAATGATTTTAGAGCATTTTCCATATTTTTCTCACATTCAAAAAAATATATTCTGATTTAGTCTCGAAACCATCTTGAACCTCTAATACCGGTCCACCAAACCCTCGAACTAGACCCAAAAACTGCTAGGCCCAAAACTTGGGCGTTACAACTCTCAATTTTAAGGTAATTTCGAACTACAAAGTTCTTCTATTCTTGGAGCTCTATCTTTTTATGTAAATAATTCATTGAATACTTGCTTGGTTGATGATATTTTATATGAAGAACAAATTAGGGTTTATGAACAAAATTGGGGCTTTTGAAATTTTATGATTCCATGGTTGAATTTAAGTTGGAATCAAGCTTATATGATGCTAAAATCATGTTATTGAGTTAGGATTTAAACCCTACATATTTTGGTTTGTATGGAGAAGATTAGGGTTTATGTATTTAAGTATAACTTAGGGTTTGTGATGTTGGATTAATGATCTAGTAAGCTTGAGTTATTGTTTGGAAGCAAAACCCTAAGTTAAAAATATAGGGACCAATTCGGCAAGCTTCAAAGTTAAGGGACCGAATCTGAATTTTATGAAATTTGAGTGTATTTATGTAATTAATGATGTTGGAGATGTGAAATTGATGTTAGAATGCTAAACCGATGTGGAATCGAATTAGTGACCATTTTGACAATTTGTCAAAATCAAGTGACCAAAAAGGAAATGAATTATTGGGTGGGGATTAAATCTGATTTTTAGTTAAAATAATAGAATTAAGGTAGTAATGTTGATTTGAGGACTAAATTGCAAAGTTAAGAAGTTTGAATCCTTACCTTTTTCATATTTAGTGACTATTTTGGCAAAGAAAGAAAATTAGAGGGAATTATTTTGAATAATTATTTGATTAAGAAGATGATGAATTGGTGGTTTGAAGCAAGTAATGGGACTAAATTGACAAGTAGAAAAAAATAAGAAGAAGTTAGTATAAATTAGAAGTTTATTATGGAAAGCTGTGTAGAAGATTGAATTTTCGGCTGTGATTTCGAAAATTCACCATAAATTCTATAAAAATGTTTAGATGATGAATTTTACATCGATGTAAAGATTTGTTTGTCTAGTTTCGTTTCCAACAAACAAAAACTACTTTCGAGTTCCAAGTTAAAAGATATGAATTTTTAATCGAATAAAGGTCAGAAAATTTAAAGAGCAGTTTCTGTCAGGATAGCTTTGTAACGGGAGTTTGAAGAATTTTCATAATTTTTGTAGATTTCATTAATTTATGTGGCTTATATCGTTAGAATCGTTATCGAATTTAGTTCTTACAGTATGAGGGATATTAAAATCCAATGTGTATTTTGATCTTTAGAAGTAAAACTCTGAGGGTAGGACAAGTTGCCAAAAAATAGAATTCGATACATTTTGTATCTAAATGCTTGATAACAAGCTCGAAAGAATTATTGGAAGTTCAAATTGGTCGTTAAGGACCAAAATGAATTTTTGGACAGTATAAGGAAGGAAGGAAAATTATGGAAATTTTTATGTTAAATGATTAGATAGTTTGATTGAAATATTTTTAGATGTGAATTTAACAAATGTTTGTTTATATTCATGTGGTTAATGAAGTCAAATCCAAATCAAAAGAAGATTCGAGGTACTATGAAGGAAAGGATCGAGTAGAATTTAGTAAGACAAGCTAATAAATGGCCCATGTGAGCGCAACTTTTACTTATTTATTACATATGTGATATGAATGAGTGCATTTCTATATGTGTATCATATTAAAAAGGGCAAGACTTGTAAAAAGTCAACCCAAATTTAGAAATAACATTGCATTACTTTTTAAAATAAGTGATCTTATGCATGACTCGGTATGGCAAGCTTGTCGGAGTGCAAGGTACGAACTATTGTTTGCATAAATGATGATGAATTATGTTTATTGATGAAATATGATAACAAGTGGCATGCTTAAATGAATAATGATAATTGATTGACAATAATATGAAATGCCCAAGTATTTATGTATGACAGTTCATGGTATAATTGGATATCCATAGACTCATAGCAGCTGCAATCCAGCACTACGGTGCGATCCAGACACTTCTGTGTTGGTATTAGACGCTACGACATTGTAGTCACTTCGGTGATGGTTAGACACAACGGTGTCGACTAGCACAAAAAGATGCTATAATGAGGAGCAAAGGGCATCCTCGAGTACATACTCACCATCAGACACTACGGTGTCCAGATGGCTCGTATACCATAGGTTCACATGAGAATCTTTGGTATAGTTGGATATCCATAGAGTCCTAGTAGCTGCGTCATAGCACTACGGTGTGAGATAGACTCTTCGCGGTCGAGATAGACTCTTCGGGGTCAAGATAGACTCTACGGAGTCGAGTTAGACTCTACGGAGTCAGTTCAAAAACTACAGTGTTACATAGCACAAAATGTACGACTATAAGGAGAAAAGAGCGTCCTTACTTATGAGGAGCAAAGAGCGTCCTCGAGTACGAACTCGTCTCAGTCACTTCGGTAATGCAGACGTTACGGCGTCGTAGACACTACGGTGTCATGATTTTATGACAGAATTGATTGATGACATGAATCATATTGAAAGCATGTTTATGTTAAAGAAATTATTTTGCATGTGAATACCTGGTGAATATAGAACAATTATGACATGATTCTTAAGATAGTCATGATACATGATACTATTATGTTGTAAAACGCTTGCCATCTTATAGAATTTGTAATGCACTTTTATTGTAATGCACTTTTATATAACACGTTGTAATGCATCTCTTCATGTTATTATAAATGTGTTAAATGTCTCACTAAGTTCGTACTTAGCGTGTACTATTTAACACGTAGGTTTTTGGAAACTTATCAGAAGAGGAGTCAAGCATGTTAATCAAGCTGCAATTTGCCAAACATCAGTAAGACATTCTAAATTTATGATATTCTTTACGGGGCATGTATCAATTTATTCGTTGGTTAATTTATAAGCTAGTTATATGTCAGATGATTTAAATAAAAGAAAAAAATACAAGTCAAGAAATCAGCTAAATAATTTGTAACATCTTCAATGTACATTTAATGATCGAATATACATTGAGGGTGTTACATTAAGTGGTATCAGAGCTATAGGTTTAGCCGGTTCTGGATGCTAAACTGAGTTTGTTATAAGTTGTTAGTAAATACATGCCCCTAGAATGTCATATTACTGATGTGTTGATTGTATGACTTGAAGTTGCTCCTTATTAGTAATAGATGAGATAAGATTATAATAAGAAAAGTAAGACGCTATTGGATTTCGTCAATCGACGAATCTAAGAGGTCATGAAAGGACTCACATTGAATACAATGAAGTAAAATAGTTATTGTAATCAACTTAAGTTTGAGTTGAGTTACCTGCAGTGTAAGGAGCTGATGCAGTAGTTATAAGATGTTAGTCTTTAACATCTATACATGCACTTATGTTTATAACATCATAGATTATAAGGGAATATATCGACTACATAGAGTACCATCCTCGATAGTATCTAATAGAGATTCGAGGTTTACTTTAAGATTTTGGAAGGCCTAAAAGATATGAATATTGAAAAGTCAGAAGAAGTAATATTATTCCTAAGGGAACATGTTTGTATTTGAGTGGATTAATGCCACAAAGTATTACTTACAATAGGAGTGACCTGGAAATTTTCTAGAAGTTAAAAGAGCTGAAAGCTCAGCTGTAAGAATTGTTAGACTGGAGTTATAATTAATCTAGTGTACTATTGTGAGAAGCTCCAAAATTATTTGTAAAGAAGGAAGATAGTTCTTTAGGACGATGTAATGATTATTTATAAAAAGAAAATAAGAAATTTATAATGATATATTTTCTATCAGGATTATCAGTTAACATGAACTAGAAAGACTGGATGTAAGTTTGGGTATTAAAAGTGTCTTTCTTAGGTCATATTAGTTTAGCTATAAGGATCCGAGTAGATCCTAAAATTATTATAGAGGTTCGCAGTTTCTTAAGACTTATTGGTTATAATGGAATGTCTGTGAACGATTTCTTGATGATATGTTATGAGCTTGTATAATTGAGTTTGAAATCATGGAAAAGATGTATACCGTTAGTAGAAATTGCTTATAGTAATAGTTATCCAGAAAGTATACAGATAACACCCTACGAGGCTCTCTACGATCAAAAGGGTAAATCATTATTAAATTAGTTCGAGTTGAAGATCATAAATTAATTAAGTTGGATTTATTACAAGAAATGGAAGAAAAAGTAAAGATTATACAATATCATCTTAAAAAATTGATGATCGACATAAGTCTTATGTAGACTTGAAAGGAAAAGATATTCAATTCGAAGGCAAAGAGAGAACCTGATGTCTATCTTCGCATTGTTCTTCAGACTCTTCGAGAAAATAACCTATATGCTAAGTTGTTAAAGTGTAAATCCCAAGAAAGTACCAACTATAGTTGAAGAGAAACCTCTGAAGAATATTTCCGAGGTTCGAAGTTTCTTGGGACTTGTTGGTTATTATCGAAAGTTTGTAAAGTATTTCTCGATGATTGCCTCCCCACTGACCAAGCTATTGAGGAAAGGTATGTCATTCAGTTGGACAGATAAGTACCAATAAAATTTTGAGACATTAAAGAAGATATTAATCGAATCCCCGGTATTAGTACAACTGGAATCAGGCAAAGATTATGTAGTTTATAACGATGCTTCTCATAGAGGTTTGGGAAGTGTACTTAAGTAAGAAGGAAAAGTAATGGCTTATGCTTCGAGACAACTTAAGATGCATGAGAGGAAATTATCCTATTCATGATTTGGAGCTGACAATGGTTGTATTTGCTTTAAAGATATAGCGTCATTATTTATACGGTGAATGATGCTATATTTACATAAATTAAAGAAGTTTAAAGTATTTGTTAACTAAAAAGAAGTTGAACCTAAGACAAGAAGGTGGATAGTCAGTATAAGGATAAATTTGATCGAAATAAGAATTTTGATATCATATTTAGAAATTAAAATGCATTAGAAGGTATTGAATTTGGATCGAACAATATTGTTAAACGTGTTCAGAATAGAGAAATTCAAGGATGGGTGACCTTTTGGGAAGTTTCATGGAATCAAATTTTTGATCGAATAAGTAGAAGAAGGTAAAATTGAAGACTTTGAAATTAGTCTGATGGATGTTTGTATTATCGAGGAAAAACCTATTTTTCAAACAATAAAGAATGAAAGAAACAACGTATCTTTGAAGTACGCTATAGTCCTTTGATTGTACATCTAGGTGGAAACCAGATGTATCAAGATTTAATGAATCAATCTTGATGGCCAAGCATGAAAAGAGTTATAACTGAGTTTGTTTCTAAATATCTTACATGTCAACAAGTAAAAGCATAACTTCAGGTACCTTCTGAATTGTCGTGACTTATTTTAATTTCTTAGTGGAAATGAGAACGATTGATGGTTGATTTTGTATTAGAACTATCTTTGACATCGAATAAGAAGGATTCAATCTGGGCGATTGTTGATAGATTGACGAAGTTAGCACACTTTATCCATGTTCGAACAGATTACCCTAGGGATAAGTATGCTGAGTTGTATATTAAGAAAATAAGTCAATTTATCTTGTTAAAGTTCTTTGGCGAAATCATAAAAATTGAGAAAACGACATGGGAAAGAAAAGGAGATGTGAGAAAGTAGTTTCCTCACATTTTTGAACCAAGTACGTGTTAAAAATTTGAGGACAAATTTTCTTAAGGGAGAGAGAATTGTAAAGCCCCAAATTTTACTAAGTTGATTAAGGATCATTTAGTACTAAGATAATAGCTTAAAAGTTATCGTAGTGACTAAAATGACAAAAATGTAAAAGTTAGGATTTCTTCGTTTATGGGTTATGGAAAATGAATTTCTGAGATTTAAAAGCATCAGATGATAGAGGGCAAGTTAATTAGGGTCCTTGCAAAGTTTGTTCGAAATTCGAGGAAAATTGGAATGAGAATTGAAGTTTAAAATTTAGTGACCAAAATGTTAAGTAGTCAAAACTTGCGTGGTACAATACTAAATATGAAATGTTGAAGCACTAAAGTAGTAATTTTCCAAAAGTTAGGTGTTTTCATATCATAAATAGATAGATCACCTAAGGTTGTGGATCAAATGTGGAATTCTAGTTTGAACCGATATTTCGATTGTTGGGAAATCACAGTCAAAGTTTAAGTAGAATTCGGGTATCCGGATCGAACTGGAAAATTATGAAATTTTACTATATGATAGAATAAGAATATAAAAAAAGTATTCCCAAGTTTTGGAAATATTTTTAGTTCTATTCATGATGAATCCTATGATTTATTTTGATTAAGAAATTTATTTAGTAGCTGATAAAATTCTTGATAATTATCGATAAATTAGATCGAGCTAAAATTTTAGAGATAGTTCCATGGATCAGGAAAAATTTAAATCGATTGAAATGATATGGAATGGCAATTTTGTGAATAAGTTAATCAGTAAAGGGCAGTTTGGTCATTTTGCCCAAAAGGCACATGAAAGGAATTTTGAGGTTTCTTTTATTGATGAATAGTGGCTAATTAGAATTCAACTATGTCTAGTAGGAATGTTACAAAATGGCAAATTAGAAATATAGATCTAGTTGGAGGGTATTTTTGGAAAGTGGAATTTATTGAATTAAAAATTCATTTTTTACAATACAAGTGGCATAAATACATGAAAATATGAAGGAATTATCAGAAAATTACTCTCTAAAACCATGGTGAAGAGGAGAAAGAAGAAGGAATTTTCCAAGCTCGATTTAAGCCCCAAATCTCAGTTTTAAGGTAATCTTTCGAAATATAAAGTTGTTATATTCTTCGAGCTCTATCTTTTTATGAAATAATTCAAAGAATACTTGCTTGGTTGATGAGATTTGATATGAGGAAGAAATTAGGGTTTATGAACAAAATTGGGGATTTTGAAATTTTATGATTCCATGGTTGAGTTTAAGTTGGAATCAAGCTTATATGATGTTCAAATCATTTTTATTGAGTTAGGATTTAAACCCTACATATTTTGGTTTGTATAGAGAAGATTAGGGTTTATAGATTTAAGTCTAACTTAGGGTTTGTGATGTTGGATTAATGATCTAGTAAGCTTGATTTGTTGTTTGGATGCAAAACCCTAAGTTAAATATATAGGGACCAATTTGGCAAGCTTCAAAGTTAAGGGGCCGAATCTAAATTTTATTAAATTTGAGTGTATTAATGTAATTAATGATGTTGGAGATATGGAATTGATGTTAGAATGCTAAACCGATGTTGAATCGAATTAGGGACCATTTTGACAATTTGTCAAAATCAAATGACCAAATAGGAAATGAATTATTGGATGGGGATTAAATCTGATTTTTAGTTCAAATAATAGAATTAAGGTAGTAATGTTGATTTGAGGGCTAAATTGCAAAGTTAAGAAGTTTGAATCCTTACCTTTGCATTTTAGTGACTAATTTGGCAAAGAAAGAAAATTAGAGGGAATTATTTTGAATAATTATTTGATGAAGAAGATGTGAATTTGTGGTTTGAAGCAAGTGATGGGACTAAATTGACAAGTAGAAAAAATAAGAAGAAGTTAGTATAAATTAGAAGTTTATTATGGAAAGCTATGTAGAAGATTGAATTTTTGGCAGTGATTTCTAAAATTCACCATAAATTGTACAAAAATGTTTAGAGGATGAGTTATATATCGATGTAAAGATTTTTTCGTCTAGTTTCGTTTCCAACAAACGGAAACTGACTTCGAGTTTCGAGTTAAAAGATCTGAATTTTTAATCAAATAAAGGTGAGAAAATTTACAGAGCAGTTTCTGTCAGGGCAACTTTGTGACAGGGGTTTGAAGAATTTTCATAATTTTGTATATTTTATTAATTTGTGTGGCTTATATCATTAGAATCGTTATCGAATCTAGTTCTTACAGTATGAAGGATATTAGGATCCAATGTGTATTTTGATCTTTAAAAGTAAAACTCTGAGGGTAGGACAAGTTGCCAGAAAATAGAATTCGATACATTTTGTATCTAAATATTTGATAACTAGCTCAGAAGAATTATTGGAAGTTCAAATTGGTCATTAAGGACCAAAATGAATTTTTGGACAATATAAGGAAGGAAGGAAAAATTATGGAAAATTTTATGTTAAATGATTAGATAGCTTGATTGAAATATTATTATATGTGAACTTAACAGATGTTTGTTTATATTCATGTGGTTAATGGAGTCAAATCTGATTCAAAAGAAGATTCGAGGTACTATGAAGGAAAGGATCGAGATGCATTTAGTGAGGCGTGCTAATAAATGGCCCATGTGAGCGCAATTTTTACTTATTTATTATATATGTGATATGAATGAATGCATTTCTATATGTGTATTATATTAAAAAAGGGAAGACGTGTGAAAAGTCAACCCAAATTTAGAAATAACATAGCATTACTTTTTAAAATAAATGATCTTATGCATGTCTTGGAATGGCAAGCTTGATGGAGTACAAGGTACGAACTATTGTTTGCATAAATGATGATGAATTATGTTTGTTGATGAAATATGATAACAAGTTGCATGCTTACATAAATAATGATAATTGATTGACAATAATATGAAATGATCAAGTATTTATGTATGAGAGTTCATGGTATAATTGGATATCCATAGAGTCATAGCACCTACAATCCAACACTACGGTGTGATTCAGACACTTCTATGTTGATATCAGACGCTACGGCGTTGCAGTCACTTCGGTGATATTAGATACTACGGTGTCGACTAGCACAAAAAGATGCTATAATGAGGAGCAAAGGGCATCCTCGAATACGTACTCACCATCAGACGCTACGGCATTGCAGACACTACGGTGTCGAGATGACTCGTTTACCATAGGTTCACATGAGAAACTTTGGTATAGTTAGATATCCATAGAGTCCTAGCAGCTGCGTCACAGCATTACAGTGTGAGATAGACTATTATGGGTTGAGATACACTCTACGGAGTCAGTTCAAACACTATGATGTTACATAGCACAAAATGTGCGAGTATAAGGAGAAAAGAGCGTCCTCGAGTACGTACTCATCTCAGTCGCTTTGGCGATGGAGACGTTACGACGTCATAGACACTACGATGTCATGATGACTCTCGTACCTTGATCTCATGCAATATAATTTGGGCTATGTTACAAAATATGATATGGAAATAATTGCATGATGAAAATATGATCATATTACAAAATATGATATGCAATGATTAAGTAAAGAAAGCATGACTACTTGATGATCATGAACTATTGATATCACGATTTTATGATAGAATTGATCGATGACATGAATCATATTGAAAGCATGTTTATGTTAAAGAAATTATTTTGCATGTGAATACCTGATGAACATAGAACAATGATGACATGATTCTTAAGATAGTCATGATACATGATATTATTATGTTGTGAAACGCTTGCCATCTTACAGAATTTGTAATGCACTTTTATATAACACATTGTATTGCATATCTTCATGTTATGATAAATGTGTTAAATGCCTCCCTAAGTTCGTACTTAGCGTGTGCTGTTTCACACGTAGGTTATTGGAAACTTACCGAAAGAGGAGTCAAGCTTGTTAATCAAGCTGCAATTTGCCAAACATCAGTAAGACATTCTAAATTTATGATATTCTTCAGTGGGCATGTATCAATTTATTCGTTGATTAATTTATAAGCTAGTTTTATGTTAGATGATTTTGAAAGAAAAAAAGAAAAAAATTACACGTAAAGAAATCAGCTAAATAATTTAGTAACATCTTCAATGTATATTTAATCATCGAATATACGTTGATGGTGTTACATAGATGTAGACCGAATCGAGTAAGCTACATTAGATTTGCCAAAGCAAATCGGAGAAAGATTACAAAAATGGGACTTTTTTTCTTTTATCTTGTCTAGATGCATATTATTAAGCCTAAGTGATCAGGCTCGCAACGGATGAGATTACATAGGAAACGGACCACGGAATGGCAAACAAATACCTTCCATACATTTTAGGGACCAAAATGTAAATTTGGTAAATTACAAGGGCTTTATAGAAGTTAGAGTTACCAATCCTCAATTAGTCAGATTACATGCTTGCATGTCAATTCTTATTTCAATCCAACCATCCAAACTTACACAATAGCTAAAACAAGATTCAGGGACTAAAATGAATAACTCTGAAAGTTTCCAAACAATCGAATAACTAACTTACTTGGCGTGTAATACCCCAAATTTCAGTATATAAGAATATCAGTATATCAGTTGCTAATTGAAATATTAAGTTTGTGGACATTTCCTATATTTAATAAATTGTAGGAAGATGTGTATTTTAAACCTTAAATAAGATATAATGAGTCTAGGATATTTTTAGAATAAAAAAAAAACAAGGGATGAAAATTTCAAGGACTAAAGCGAAATTCTTAGGAAGAGTGGTGCTTTCATGTAAAAGAAAGATTAGATTAAGTAATGCGCACATGTCGTACATTTTGAAATGCATGTGTAAAGAGAAAATAGAGTTTGATCAGCCATCTTCTTCCCCATTATGAAGAACTGAAACCTTGGAATTTAGAGAGAAAAAGATGAATTCACATCGTATGTGTGTATGGATGGTTTTCACATTTTAATTGAATCAAGCTTAAGGATTCCTTTGACCGGTTGTGTTGTAAGGGTAAGAAGTTCTTGTAACACCACTCTTCCCGTATTCATTATTGAATAAGAGTTAGGGATGTCACATGATACTTGTAAAATAATTCTTTAATATTAAGAAAATCTTATTTTTTTGACTGTAAAAATAGTTAACCGCGTAAAATTTAAACTTAATAATTTAACATTCAATTTTGAACCTAGATTCAGGCAGCAACTTAACAGTTTGATACATTGGCATATAATTAATAAAACTGCCTAAAAACTGCCTAATTTAAAATCATTCAGATTCTAAATAAAATAGGATTCATATTAGAGCAGGCTTCACATTTTACTATACATGTCAACTAGTAATTATCAAACAACATAAAAATTATATTACTGATACTGATGTACCTGCTTTCGATAGATGATGTTCGCTAATGCTCTTTATTCTCAACGCTTCTCTTTTCCTACGCATGAAACAATCACACGCTAAGTATAACTTAGTGAGGCATTATAAATAATCATAAAATAAGTTTCGAAATAAATGAAAACATGGTTAAGCATAATCATATCAAATATTTCATATACTTATAAACAATCACATATAAGAAATGCTGAATTTTATATACGTTTACTTTATAATTAGCCCAAGAATTTGTATAAAGAGAAACTAATTTATGCAAGGTCGATACTCCTTGAGTACTAGTCACCGAAGTGACGATAACATATAGACACATAATGTGCCGGAAATATATAGACACATAAGTGCCGAAAACGTATAGATCTGAAGATCGGTGTATAGCTATATTGCAGTCCTTGACTGCTAGACCTCTAATGGCATGCCACTATACTATAACTCTCTATCATAAACTTGGGCAAATAATTGCATATAATTGACTTGTAAATTATCGTTTGTTAAATGATTCATATATCACTATTACTCAATAATAACTTATCAAAATAAAACATAATAGGGCAATTCATACCCTAACATGTACTAACATTTTTCCTTTGCCTGTGAATCATCAAATAACTTATAGAAAAACCATGTTACCATTTTAATAAAATCAAATAAATAGAATTTATAAAAGTTTACTAAAACACATTTCAAAACATATAAATGCACTCACCTGGGCCATTTATTATCTTGCCTCACTAAGCTTACTCATTATTCTTTTCATTTCCTTGAATACTTGTACCTTCCTCAGTATTTCTTGCAACTGTAGAAGTCAATCGAATATACTTATTACTATACACTTACTTAATTCGAATCTAACACTACCAAATAAAATACTAATGTTTGCCATGTATCTCGTTTTGGGTCCTTAGTGACCATTTTGAACATTTGGCAACTATTCATGCCTTAATTTTCAATTCTTCCATTTTAAACCCTTACTTTCTCATTCTTGCCAAAATGGTACTTCTTCATCAATTCAAGCTAATTTGATCGTAATTTCAACCGTTTACAGATCAGCCTTCCTTTAAAACAAAATTTCCTAAACCATACCATTATTTCTTCAAATAGCCGAATAGGTCCCTAAACTTTTTCAAATATTAAATTTGGTCCCAAATTGTCAATTCAAGCTTGAAACATCATTTTCTACTCATTTCCATCATCAATTAAATATTGACAATTTAGTCCCAATTTTTCTTCAAATTTTTGAATTAGTCCCTAAAGGGAATTTGACCTTCAAACATCAACATTGAACTTCCATCATCAATATAATGCTTTAAACATCATAATCTGACCATTTTCATCCTTAATACTCAAAACCCTAACAAATCTCTAAATTCAAGATTAGGGTTTATAACTTCCAACATGAAATTAACTTGATTTCAAGCTTGTTTTCATCACAACTAAGCTTAATTCATCATCTACTACTTGAATTCCATAAAATTTCCATGAAATTCTAATTTCTCCCTTCAAACCCTAATCCAAAACTTCATAATTCCATGAAATTTTAACATCAAAATGTAGAGAATGAAGAGTAGATCACTTTACCTCAAAGAACCTTGCTTGAATTCTTGATCAAATGCCTTGAATTTTGAACTAGAAATTTTTTTCTTATTTTCCCCCAATTCTCTTATGCTTTTCGAAAGGTAGAAAGCAAGATAAACTATATGTTCATCCTTTTGAATATTAATTCTAATATAAAACTACAAATTGCCACATGTTTCATGAAAAATGAATTTTAATTTTTTTTCTTTCTTTCCAAAAATACCCCTTTAACTAAATAAAAATTACAATTAGTTCAAAATTATGCCATCCCATTACATTTGAACTAGGTTGGTTCCAATCCAACCGGCCATCGTCATTAAATAATCATAAAATATCATTTATGATTTTTGTTCGATCCAATTCCCTGATTTTCACCTTTTACGATGTTTTTCTCTATCTAACTATCAACTCTAATTCAGGAATCATATATTTCCCTAATTCCATGAATAAATTAATATTTTAATATAAAATCCTCCATTTAATAAAGTCAAACTTAGAAATTTGACCCGATTCAAAAATATCGATAATTACCCAAAATCTTTACCAGGTAGCATCTTTCTTGAAAATCCTTCATTAAGAATTTATACGAATCTTTCTCACTTCTTTCGATTCCTTTTTACAAATCAAAATACTGTTATGTGACACTTCCCAAAAGGTCACCCAAAATTTTTCTCTAATCTGAGCACGCTTAACAATTTTATTCGATCAAAATTTTATATTTTCTACTACATTCTAACCTCCAAAAAAATTACCAAAATCCTTATTCTGATCAAATTTATCCTCATACTAAATAAAAATCATCTTTGGGAAAATTTACACTTTCGTCCTTGTACTTTTACCAACTTTTCATTTTGGTCACTAACTTTTATCTTTTGTCATTTTAGTCACTAAGTTAGCCTTATGCAAAAACCTTAGTACTAAATGACCCTTATATAACTTAGTAAAATTTTCGGGGTATTACAATACCACCCCTTTTAAAATAAAATTCGTCCTCGAATTTTAGAATGTAACTAATTTGAATAGTTACGAATATTGCTTTTTCATCTTCTTCTAAGCTTTCTCCGGTGGCCTTCTTAATCTTGTGGTTATTCCAAAAAAATTTTGACCAAAGGAATTTTCTTGTTCCTTAACTCTTTAACTTCATATGTTAGAATTTTCACGGGTTCTCCTTCATACATCAGATGTGGTTTTAGTTCAATTTCCTCAGAAGTGATAACATGTGAAGGATTTGACTGATACCTTCATAACATAACTATATGGAATATATCAAATAATCTTGCTCATCTCTGGTGGTAAAGCTAACTAGTAAGCCACTAGTCCTATTCTTTTTTTTAAGATTTCATATGGTCCAACAATTATGGGACTAAGTTTTCTATTTTTGTCCAAATCATAGGACTTTCTTCCATGGTGATACCTTTAGGAATACTTTATCTCCAATTTCATATTCAATATCTATAGTCATACGATCCCATTTCCACTGAAGAATGAAAATTGATTGAAATAATCCAGAAAGTATCTGATGTTCTACTTTACTTGTTAACATGATAAACATTTAGAAACTATCTCATTTATTGTTCTTTTTATGCCTAGCCACCAATATTGACTTTTTAAACCTTGCTACATCTTGTTTTCATCTGGATGCATAGTCGCACAGATCCATCCTTCTTTTCATAATTAATATCGGTGCACCCCAAAGGTGACAGACCTGGTTTTATAAAACCTGATCCAACATTTCTTGCAATTGCACCTTCATTTCTCGATGCTCGGTCGGAACCATCGATATAGATACAATGCCTAGTAATACCTCTATTATAAATTCCACTTCTCGATCTAGAGGAAATCTTGAAAACTTATCAAATTTACTATAAATTCTACTCCTATATTGATCACCAATACATTTTGCCTTGAATGCTTCTTGAAAAAATACCAATGCCACTTCAGTTGCAAGTATCTTCTATCTGATACTTGTCCACCGTATTTGAACATGTCCTCTTAACAGAGATATAATTCCTTCTAACTTTTCTACATCGGAACAATTTAGCAATTCCCTTATAATTTTAACATCATTAAACCGTAAGTCAGCAGCCATCAGACCACCTTCACTATGAAATTCAGGATTTTCTCAAATCATGTATAGGCACTCCCTATTGTGCCAAAGTTCTTTCTTGTTCTGATTAATCCAAAAGGTTATGGTTAACCTTATTATTACCACTATGGTTTTTTCCATAACCTCCCATTTACTAGTTCATCTCAATCTTCTTAACTCAAATATTAATTATAACTTATCTCATTTCATATTAGTAAGGAACGACATCAATCAAATCATATAAGCATCAAATCAGTAATATTGATATCCTAGTGGCATGTACAAACTTTTTGACATAAAATCACTTCTGTTTACGCCTAGAACCGGCTAAACATGTAGCTCTGATACCATTAAATGTAACACACTTTTTCCGTATTCATCGCTGAATAAGAGTTAGGGATGTCACATGATACTTGTAAAATAATTCTTTAATATTAAGAAAATCTTATTTTTTTTCTGTAAAAATAATTAATCGCGTAAAATTTAAGCTTAATAATTTCACATTCAATTTTGAACCTAGATTCAGGCAGCAACTTAATAGTTTGATCCATTAGCATATAAATAGTAAAACTGCCTGAAAACTGCCTCATTTAAAATCAATCAGATTTTAAATAAAATCCGATTCATATCAGAGCAGGCTTCACATTTTACTATACATGCCAACTAGTAATTATCAAACAACATAAAAATTATATTGCTGATACTGATGTACCTGCTTTCGATAGATGTGTTCGCTAATGCTCTTTATTCTCAACACTTCCCTTTTCCTACGCTTGAAGCAATCACACGCTAAGTATAACTTAATGAGGCATTACAAATAATCATAAAATAAGTATCGAAATAAATGAAAACATGGTTAAGAAAAAATCATATCAAATCTTTCATATACTTATAAAAAATCACATATAAGAAATGGTGAATTTCATATACATTTACTTTATTATTAGCCCAAGAATTTGTATAAAGAGAAACTAAAGTATGCAAGGTTGGTACTCCTTGAGTACTAGTCACCGAAGTGACGATAACATATATGCACATAAAGTACCAGAAACATATAGACACATAAGTGCCGAAAACGTATAGATCTGAAGATCGGTGTATAGCTATACTGTAGTCCTTGACTGCTAGACCTCTAATGGCATGCCACTATACTGTAACTCTCTATCATAAACTTGGGCAAATAATTTCATATAATTGACTTGTAAATTATCATTTGATAAATGATTCGTATATCACCATTATTCAATAATAACTTATCAAAATAAAACATAATAGGGCAATTCATACCCTAACATGTACTAACATTTTTCCTTTGCCTGTGAATCATCATATAACTTATAGAAAAACCATGTTATCGTTTTAATAATATCAAATAAATAGAATTTATAAAAGTTTACTAAAATACATTTCAAAACAAATAAATGCACTCTCCTGAGCCATTTATTATCTTGCCTCACTAAGCTTACTCATTAATCTTTTCATTTCCTTGAATACTTGTACGTTCCCCAGTATTTCTTGCAACTGTAGAAATCAATCAAATATACTAATTACTATACATTTACATAATTTGAGTCTAACATTGCCAAATAAAATATTAATGTTTGCCATGTATCTCATTTTGGGTCCTTAGTGACCATTTTGAACATTTGGCAACTATTCATGCCTTAATTTTCAATTCTTCCATTTTAATCCCTTACTTTCTCATTCTTGCGAAAATGGTACTTTTTCAACAATTCAAGATAATTTGATCATAGTTTCAACAATTTACAGATCAGTCTCCCTTCAAAACAAAATTTCCAAAACTATACCCTTATTTCTTCAAATAGCTAAATAGGTCCCTAAACTTTTTCAAATATTCAATTTGGTCCCAAATTGTCAAATCAAGCTTGAAACATCATTTTCTATTCATTTCCATCATCAATTAAAATATGAAAATTTAGTCCCAATTTTTCTTCAATTTTTTGAATTAGTCCCTAAAGTGAATTCGACCTTCAAACATCAAAATTGAACTTCCATCATCAATATAATGCTTCAAACATCATAATCTAACCATTTTCATCCTTAATTCTCAAAACCCTAACAAATCCCTAAATTCAAGATTAAGGCTTATAACTTCCAACATGAAATTAACTTGATTTCAAGCTTGTTTTCATCACAACTAAGCTTAATTCATCATCTACTACTTGAATTCCATAAATTTTCCATGAAACCCTAATTTCTCTCTTCAAACCCTAATCCAAAACTTCATAATTCTATGAAATTTTAACATCAAAATGTATAGAATGTAGAAAGCAAGATAAACTATATGTTCATCCTTTTGAATATTAATTCTAATATAAAACTACAAATTGCCACATGTTTCATAAAAAATGAATTTTAAATTTTGTTCTTTCTTTCCAAAAATACCCCTTTAACTAAATAAAAATTACAACTAGTTCAAAATTATGCCATCCCATTACATTTGAACGAGGCTGGTTCCAATCCAACCGACCATCGTCATTAAATAATCATAAAATATCATTTATGATTTTTGTTCGATCCAATTCCCCGATTTTCACCTTTTACGATGTTTTTCTCTATCAAACTATCAAATCTAATTCGGGAATCATATATTTCACTAATTCCATGAATAAATTAATATTTTAATATAAAATCCTCCATTTAATAAAGTCAAACTTAGAAAATTGACCCGATCCAAAAATATCGATAATTACCCAAAATCTTTATCGGGTAGCATCTCTCTTGAAAATCCTTCATTAAGAATTTGTACGAATCTTTCCCACTTCTTCCGAGTCCTTTTTACAAATCAAAATACTGTTATGTGACACTTCCCAAAAGGTCACTCAAAACTTTTCTCTAATCTGAGCACGCTTAACAATTTTATTCGATCAAAATTTTATATTTTTCTACTGCATTCTAACCTCCAAAAAATTACCAAAATCGTTATTCTGATCGAATTTATCCTCATACTGAATAAAAATCATCTTCGGGAAAATTTACACTTTGGTCCCTAAACTTTTACCAACTTTTCATTTTGGTCACTAACTTTTATCTTTTGTCATTTTAGTCACTAAGTTAGCCTTATGCAAAAACCTTAGTACTAAATGACCCTTATATAACTTAGTAAAATTTCCAGGGTATTACAATTCCACCCCTTTTAAAATAAAATTCGTCCTCGAATTTTAGAATGTAACTAATTTGAATAGTTACGAATATTGCTTTTTCATCGTCTTCTAAGCTTTCTCCAGCGGCCTTCTTAATCTTGTGGTTATTCCAAAAAAATTTGACCAAAGGAATTTTCTTGTTCCTTAACTCTTTAACTTCATATGTTAGAATTTTCACGGGTTCTCCTTCATACATCAGATCTGGTTTTAGTTCAATTTCCTCAGAAGTTATAACATGTGAAGGATTTGACCGATACCTTCATAACATAACTATATGGAATATATCAAATAATCTTGCTCATCTCTGGTGGTAAAGCTAACTAATAAGCCACTAATCCTATTCTTTTTTTTAAGATTTCATAAGGTCCAACAATTATGGGACTAAGTTTTCTCTTTTTGTCCAAATCATAGGACTTTCTTCCATGGTGATACCTTTAGGAATACTTTATCTCCAACTTCATATTCCATTTCCACTAAAGAATGAAAATTGATTGTAATAATCCAGAAGGTATATGATATTCTACCTTTACTTGTTAACATGATAAACATTTAGAAACTATCTCATTTATTGTTCTTTTCATGCCTAGCCACCAATATTGACTTTTTAAACCTTGATACATCTTGTTTTCATCTGGATGCATAGTCGCACGGATCAATCCTTCTTTTCATAAATAATATCGGTGCACCCCAAAGGTGACAGACCTGGTTTTATAAAACCTGATCCAGCATTTCTTGTAATTGCACCTTCATTTCTCGATGCTCGGGTGGAACCATCGATATAGATACAGTGCCTAGTAATACCTCTATTATAAATTCCACTTCTCGATCTAGAGGTAATCTTGAAAACTTATCAAATTTACAATAAATTTTACTCCTATATTAATCACCAATATATTTTGCCTTGAATGCTTCTTGAAAAAATACCCATGTCACTTCAGTTGCAAGTATCTTCTATCTGATACTTGTCCATCCTATTTGGACATGTCCACTTAACTGAGATATAATTCCTTCTAACTTTTCTACATCGGAACAATTTAGCTCATCCTTATAATTTTAACATCATTAAACCATAAGTCAATGACCATCAAACCACCTTCACTATGAAATTCAGGATTTTCCCAAATCATGTATAGGCACTCCCTATTGTGCCAAAGTTCTTTCTTGTTCTGATTAATCCAAAAGGTTATGGTTAACCTTATTATTACCACTATGTTTTTTTCCAGAACCTCCCATTTACTAGTTCATCTCAATCTTCTTAACTCAAATATTAATTATAACTTATCTCATTTCATATTAGTAAGGAACGACATCAATCAAATCATATAAGCATCAAATTAGTAATATTGATATCCTAGTGGCATGTATAAACTTTTTGACATAAATCACTTCTGTTTATGTCTAGAACCAGCTAAACATGTAGCTCTGATACCATTAATTGTAACACCCTTTTTCTGTATTCATCGCTGAATAAGAGCTAGGGATGTCACATGATACTTGTAAAATAATTCTTTAGTATTAAGAAAATCTTACTTTTTTTACTGTAAAAATAATTAATCGCGTAAAATTTAAGCTTAATAATTTCACATTCAATTTTTAACCTAGATTCAGGCAGCACCTTAATAGTTTGATCCATTAGCATATAAATAATAAAACTGCCTAATTTAAAATCATTCAGATTCTAAATAAAATACGATTCATATCAGAGCAGGCTTCACATTTTACTATACATGCCGACTAGTAATTATCAAACAACATAAAAATTATATTACTGATGCTGATGTACCTGCTTTCGATATATGATGTTCGCTAATGCTCTTTATTCTCAATGCTTCTCTTTTCCTACGCGTGAAGCAATCACATGCTAAGTATAACTTAGTGAGGCATTATAAATAATCATAAAATAAGTATCGAAATAAATGAAAACACGGTTAAGAAATTTCATATCAAATCTTTCATATACTTATAAAAAATCACATATAAGAAATGGTGAATTTCATATACATTTACTTTATTATTAGCCCAAGAATTTGTATAAAGAGAAACTAAAGTATGCAATGTTGGTACTCCTTGAGTACTAGTCACCGAAGTGACGATAACATATATACACATAAAGTACCAGAAACATATAGACACATAAGTGCAAAACGTATAGATCTCAAGATCGTGTATAGCTATATTGTTGTCCTTTGACTGCTAGACCTCTAATGGCATGCCACTATACTGTAACTCTCTATCATAAACTTGGGAAAATAATTTCATATAATTGACTTGTAAATTATCATTTGATAAATGATTCATTATCACCATTATTCAATAATAACTTATCAAAATAAAACATAATAGGGCAATTCATACCCTAACATGTACTAACCTTTTTCCTTTGCCTGTGAATCATCATATAACTTATAGAAAAACCATGTTATCGTTTTAATAATATCAAATAAATAGAATTTATAAAAGTTTACTAAAATACATTTCAAAACATATAAATGCACTCTCCGAGCCTATTTATTATCTTGCCTCACTAAGCTTACTCATTAATCTTTTCATTTCCTTGAATACTTGTACCTTCCCAAAGTATTTCTTGCAAATTGTAGAAATCAATCAAATATACTTATTACTATACATTTACATAATTTGAGTATAACTTTGCCAAATAAAATATTAATGTTTGCCATGTATCTCATTTTGGGTCCTTAGTGACCATTTTGAACATTTGGCAACTATTCATGCCTTAATTTTCAATTCTTCCATTTTAATCCCTTACTTTCTCATTCTTGCCAAAATGGTACTTTTTCAACAATTCAAGATAATTTGATCATAATTTCAACAATTTACAGATCAGTCTCCCTTCAAAACAAAATTTCCAAAACTATACCCTTATTTCTTCAAATAGCTAAATAGGTCCCTAAACTTTTTCAAATATTCAATTTGGTCCCATATTGTCAATTCAAGCTTGAAACATAATTTTCTATTCATTTCCATCATCAATTAAAATTTGAAAATTTAGTCCCAATTTTTCTTCAATTTTTTGAATTAGTCCCTAAAGTGAATTTGACCTTCAAACATCAAAATTGAACTTCCATCATCAATATAATGGTTCAAACATCATAATCTAACCATTTTCATCCTTAATTCTCAAAACCCTAACAAATTCCTAAATTCAAGATTAAGGTTTATAACTTCCAACATGAAATTAACTTGATTTCAAGCTTGTTTTCATCACAACTAAGCTTAATTCATCATCTACTACTTGAATTCCATAAATTTTCCATGAAACCCTAATTTTCTCTTCAAACCCTAATCTAAAACATCATAATTCCATGAAATTTTAACATCAAAATGTAGAGAATGAAGAGTAGATTTTACCTCAAAGAACCTTGCTTGAATTCTTGATCAAAACTAGAATTTTTTTCTTAATTCTCTTATGCTTTAGAATGTAGAAAGCAAGATAAACTATATGTTCATCCTTTTGAATATTAATTCTAATATAAAACTACAAATTGCCACATGTTTCATAAAAATGAATTTTAAATTTTTTTCTTTCTTTCCAAAAATACCCTTTAACTAAATAAAAATTACAACTAGTTCAAAATTATGCCATCCCATTACATTTGAACTAGGTTGGTTCCAATCCAACCGACCATCGTCATTAAATAATCATAAAATATCATTTATGATTTTTGTTCGATCCAATTCCCCAATTTTCACCTTTTACGATGTTTTTCTCTATCAAACTATCAAATCTAATTCGGGAATCATATATTTCACTAATTCCATGAATAAATTAATATTTTAATATAAAATCCTCCATTTAATAAAGTCAAACTTAGAAAATTGACCCGATCCAAAAATATCGATAATTACCCAAAATCTTTATCGGGTAGCATCTTTCTTGAAAATCCTTCATTAAGAATTTATACGAATCTTTCCCACTTCTTCCGAGTCCTTTTACAAATCAAAATCTTTGTTATGTGACACTTCCCAAAAGGTCACCCAAAACTTTCTCTAATCTGAGCAAGACGCTTAACAATTTTATTCGATCAAAATTTTATATTTTTCTACTGCATTCTAACCTCCAAAAAATTACCAAAATCGTTATTCTGATCGAATTTATCCTCATACTGAATAAAAAAATCATCTTGGGAAAATTTACACTTTGGTCCCTAAACTTTTACCAACTTTTCATTTTGGTCACTAACTTTTATCTTTTGTCATTTTAGTCACAAAGTTGGCCTTATGCAAAAACCTTAGTACTAAATGACCCTTATATAACTTAGTAAAATTTTTTGGGGTATTACAATTCCACCCTTTTAAAATAAAATCATCTCGAATTTTAGAATGTAACTAATTTGAATAGTTATGAATATTGGTTTTTCATCTTCTTCTAAGCTTTCTCCAGTGGCCTTCTTAATCTTGTGGTTATTCCAAAAAATTTGACCAAAGGAATTTTCTTGTTCCTTAACTCTTTATCTTCATATGTTAGAATTTTCACGGGTTCTTCTTCATACATCAAATCTGGTTTTAGTTCAATTTCCTCGAAGTTATAACATGTGAAGGATTTGACCGATACCTTCATAACATAACTATATGGAATATATCAAATAATCTTGCTCATCTCTGGTGGTAAAGCTAACTAATAAGCCACTAATCCTATTCTTTTTTTTTAAGATTTCATAAGGTCCAACAATTATGGGACTAAGTTTTTCTTTTTGTCCAAATCATAGGACTTTCTTCCATGGTGATACCTTTAGGAAATACTTTATTCCAACTTCATATTCCATTTCCACTAAAGAATGAAAATTGATTGTAATAATCCAGAAGGTATATGATATTCTACCTTTACTTGTTAACATGATAAACATTTAGAAACTATCTCATTTATTGTTCTTTTCATGCCTAGCCACCAATATTGACTTTTTAAACCTTGATACATCTTGTTTTCATCTGGATGCATAGTCGCACGGATCAATCCTTCTTTTCATAAATAATATCGGTGATTTTTAAAAAGGTGACATACCTGGTTTTATAAAACCTGATCCAGCATTTCTTGTAATTGCACCTTCATTTCTCGATGCTCGGGTGGAACCATCGATATAGATACAGTGCCTAGTAATACCTCTATTATAAATTCCACTTCTCGATCTAGAGGTAATCTTGAAAACTTATCAAATTTACAATAAATTTTACTCCTATATTAATCACCAATATATTTTGCCTTGAATGCTTCTTGAAAAAATACCCATGTCACTTCAGTTGCAAGTATCTTCTATCTGATACTTGTCCATCCTATTTGGACATGTCCACTTAACAGAGATATAATTCCTTCTAACTTTTCTACATCGGAACAATTTAGCTCATCCCTTATAATTTTAACATCATTAAACCATAAGTCAACAGCCATCAAACCACCTTCACTATGAAATTCAGGATTTTCCCAAATCCTGTATAGGCACTCCCTATTGTGCCAAAGTTCTTTCTTGTTCTGATTAATCCAAAAGGTTATGGTTAACCTTATTATTACCACTATGTTTTTTTCCAGAACCTCCCATTTACTAGTTCATCTCAATCTTCTTAACTCAAATATTAATTATAACTTATCTCATTTCATATTAGTAAGGAACGACATCAATCAAATCATATAAGCATCAAATTAGTAATATTGATATCCTAGTGGCATGTATAAACTTTTTGACATAAATCACTTCTGTTTATGTCTAGAACCAGCTAAACATGTAGCTCTGATACCATTAATTGTAACACCCTTTTTCTGTATTCATCGCTGAATAAGAGCTAGGGATGTCACATGATACTTGTAAAATAATTCTTTAGTATTAAGAAAATCTTACTTTTTTATTGTAAAAATAATTAATCGCGTAAAATTTAAACTTAATAATTTCACATTCAATTTTTAACCTAGATTCAGTGCAGCACCTTAATAGTTTGATCCATTAGCATATAAATAATAAAAGCTGCCTAATTTAAAATCATTGATTCTAAATAAAATACGATTCATATTAGAGCAGGCTTCACATTTTACTATACATGCCGACTAGTAATTATCAAACAACATAAAAATTATATTACTGATGCTGATGTACCTGCTTTCGATATATGATGTTCGCTAATGCTCTTTATTCTCAATGCTTCTCTTTTCCTACGCGTGAAGCAATCACATGCTAAGTATAACTTAGTGAGGCATTATAAATAATCATAAAATAAGTATCGAAATAAATGAAAACACGGTTAAGAAATTTCATATCAAATCTTTCATATACTTATAAAAAATCACATATAAGAAATGGTGAATTTCATATACATTTACTTTATTATTAGCCCAAGAATTTGTATAAAGAGAAACTAAAGTATGCAATGTTGGTACTCCTTGAGTACTAGTCACCGAAGTGACGATAACATATATACACATAAAGTACCAGAAACATATAGACACATAAGTGCCGAAAACGTATAGATCTGAAGATCGGTGTATAGCTATATTGTTGTCCTTGACTGCTAGACCTCTAATGGCATGCCACTATACTGTAACTCTCTATCATAAACTTGGGAAAATAATTTCATATAATTGACTTGTAAATTATCATTTGATAAATGATTCATTATCACCATTATTCAATAATAACTTATCAAAATAAAACATAATAGGGCAATTCATACCCTAACATGTACTAACCTTTTTCCTTTGCCTGTGAATCATCATATAACTTATAGAAAAACCATGTTATCGTTTTAATAATATCAAATAAATAGAATTTATAAAAGTTTACTAAAATACATTTCAAAGCATATAAATGCACTCTCCTGAGCTATTTATTATCTTGCCTCACTAAGCTTACTCATTAATCTTTTCATTTCCTTGAATACTTGTACCTTCCCAGTATTTCTTGCAACTGTAGAAATCAATCAAATATACTTATTACTATACATTTACATAATTTCAGTATAACTTTGCCAAATAAAATATTAATGTTTGCCATGTATCTCATTTTGGGTCCTTAGTGACCATTTTGAACATTTGGCAACTATTCATGCCTTAATTTTCAATTCTTCCATTTTAATCCCTTACTTTCTCATTCTTGCCAAAATGGTACTTTTTCAACAATTCAAGATAATTTGATCATAATTTCAACAATTTACAGATCAGTCTCCCTTCAAAACAAAATTTCCAAAACCATACCCTTATTTCTTCAAATAGCCGAATAGGTCCCTAAACTTTTTCAAATATTCAATTTGGTCCCATATTGTCAATTCAAGCTTGAAACATAATTTCCTATTAATTTCCATCATCAATTAAAATTTGAAAATTTAGTCCCAACTTTTCTTCAATTTTTTGAATTAGTCCCTAAAGGGAATTTGACCTTCAAACATCAAAATTGAACTTCCATCATCAATATAATGGTTCAAACATCATAATCTAACCATTTTCATCCTTAATTCTCAAAACCCTAACAAATTCTTAAATTCAAGATTAGGGTTTATAACTTCCAACATGAAATTAACTTGATTTCAAGCTTGTTTTCATCACAACTAAGCTTAATTCATCATCTACTACTTGAATTCCATAAATTTTCCATGAAACCCTAATTTCTCTCTTCAAACCCTAATCTAAAACATCATAATTCCATGAAATTTTAACATCAAAATGTAGAGAATGAAGAGTAGATCACTTTACCTCAAAGAACCTTGCTTGAATTCTTGATCAAAACTAGAATTTTTTTTCTTATTTTTCACCAATTCTCTTATGCTTTTCGAAAGGTAGAAAGCAAGATAAACTATATGTTCATCCTTTTGAATATTAATTCTAATATAAAACTACAAATTGCCACATGTTTCATGAAAAATGAATTTTAAATTTTTTTCTTTCTTTCCAAAAATACCCTTTAACTAAATAAAAATGACAACTAGTTCAAAATTATGCCATCCCATTACATTTGAACTAGGTTGGTTCCAATCCAACCGGCCATCGTCATTAAATAATCACAAAATATCATTTATGATTTATGTTCGGTCCAATTCCCTAATTTTCACCTTTTACGATGTTTTTCTCTATCTAACTATCAATTCTAATTCGGGAATCATATATTTCCCTAATTCCATGAATAAATTAATATTTTAATAAAAAATCCTCCATTAATAAAGTTAAACTTAGAAATTTGACCCGATCCAAAAATATCGATAATTACCTAAAATCTTTATCGGGTAGCATCTTTCTTGAAAATCCTTCATTAAGAATTTATACGAATCTTTCCCACTTCTTTCGAGTCCTTTTTACAAATCAAAATACTGTTATGTGACACTTCCCAAAAGGTCACCCAAAACTTTTCTCTAATCTCAGCAAGCTTAACAATTTGATTCGATCAAAATTTTATATTTTCTACTGCATTCTAACCTCCAAAAAAATTACCAAAATCCTTATTCTGATCGAATTTATCCTCATACTGAATAAAAATCATCTTTGGGAAAATTTACACTTTAGTCCCTGAACTTTTACCAACTTTTCATTTTGGTCACTAACTTTTATCTTTTGTCATTTTAGTCACAAAGTTGGCCTTATGCCAAAACCTTAGTACTAAATGACCCTTATATAACTTAGTAAAATTTTTGGGGTATTACAATTCCACCCCTCTTAAAATAATCATCGAATTTTAGAATGTAACTAATTTGAATAGTTATGAGTATTGGTTTTTCATCTTCTTCTAAGCTTTCTCCAGTGGCCTTCTTAATCTTGTGGTTATTCCAAAAAAATTTGACCAAAGGAATTTTCTTGTTCCTTAACTCTTTATCTTCATATGTTAGAATTTTCACGGGTTATTCTTCATACATCAAATCTGGTTTTAGTTCAATTTCCTCAGAAGTGATAACTTGTGAAGGATTTGACTGATACCTTCATAACATAACTATATGGAATATATCAAATAATCTTGCTCATCTCTGGTGGTAAAGCTAACTAGTAAGCCACCAGTCATGTTCTTTTTTTTAAGATTTCATATGGTCCAAGAATTATGGGACTAAGTTTTCTCTTTTTGTCCAAATCATAGGTCTTTCTTCCATGGTTATACCTTTAGGAATACTTTATCTCCAACTTCATATTCAATATCTATAGTCATACGATCCTATTTCCACTGAAGAGTGAAAATTGATTGTAATAATCCAGAAGGTATCTGATGTTCTACCTTTACTTGTTAACATGATAAACATTTAGAAACTATCTCATTTATTGTTCTTTTCATGTCTAGCCACCAATATTGACTTTTTAAACCTTGCTACATCTTGTTTTCATCTGGATGCATAGTCGCACGGATCCATCCTTCTTTTCATAAATAATATCGGTGCACCCCAAAGGTGACATACTTGGTTTTATAAAATCTGATCCAACATTTCTTGCAATTGCACCTTCATTTCTCGATGCTCGGTCAGAACCATCGATATAGATACAGTGCCCAGTAATACCTATATTATAAATTCCACTTCTCGATCTAGAGGTAATCTTGAAAACTTATCAAATTTACTATAAATTCTACTTCTATATTGACCACCAATATATTTTCCTTGAATGCTTCTTGAAAAATTACCCATGTCACTTCAGTTGCAAGTATCTTCTATCTGATACTTGTCCACCGTATTTGAACATGTCCTCTTAACAGAGATATAATTCCTTCTAACTTTTCCACATCGAAAAAATTTAGCTCTTCCCTTATAATTTTAACATCATTAAACCATAAGTCAGCGGCCATCAGACCACCTTCACTATGAAATTCAGGATTTTCCCAAATCCTGTATAGGCACTCCCTATTGTGCCAAAGTTCTTTCTTGTTCTGATTATTCCAAAAGGTTATGGTTAACCTTATTATTACCACTATGGTTTTTTCCATAACCTCCCATTTACTAGTTCATCTCAATCTTCTTAACTCAAATATTAATTATAACTTATCTCATTTCATATTAGTAAGGAACGACATCAATCAAATCATATAAGCATCAAATCAGTAATATTGATATCCTAGTGGCATGTACAAACTTTTTGACATAAAATCACTTCTATTTACGCCTAGAACCGGCTAAACATGTAGCTTTGATACCATTAAATGTAACACCCTTTTTTCGTATTCATCGCTGAATAAGAGTTAGGGATGTCACATGATACTTGTAAAATAATTCTTTAATATTAAGAAAATTTTATTTTTTTATTGTAAAAATAATTAATCGCGTAAAATTTAAACTTAATAATTTCACATTCAATTTTGAACCTAGATTCAGGCAGCAACTTAATTGTTTGATCCATTAGCATATAAATAATAAAACTGTCTGAAAACTGCCAAATTTAAAATCATACAGATTCTAAATAAAATACGATTCATATTAGAGCAGGCTTCACATTTTACTATACATGTCGACTAGTAATTATCAAACAACATAATAATTATATTACTAATACTGATGTACATGCTTTCGATAAATGATGTTCGCTAATGCTCTTTATTCTCAAGGCTTCTCTTTTCCTACGCGTGAAGCAATCACACGCTAAGTATAACTTAGTGAGGCATTATAAATAATCATAAAATAAGTATAGAAATAAATGAAAACATGGTTAAGAAAAATCATATCAAATCTTTCATATACTTATAAAAAATCACATATAAGAAATGGTGAATTTCATATACATTTACTTTATTATTAGCCCAAGAATTTGTATAAAGAGAAACTAAAGTATGCAAGGTCGATACTCCTTGAGTACTAGTCACCGAAGTGACGATAACATATATATACATAAAGTACCAGAAACATATAGACACATAAGTGCCAAAAACGTATAGATCTGAAGATCGGTGTATAGCTATACTATAGTCCTTGACTGCTAGACCTCTAATGGCATGCCACTATACTGTAACTCTCTATCATAAACTTGGGCAAATAATTTCATATAATTGACTTGTAAATTATCATTTGATAAATGATTCATATATCACCATTATTCAATAATAACTTATCAAAATAAAACATAATAGGGCAATTCATACCCTAACATGTACTAACCTTTTTCCGTTGCCTGTGAATCATCATATAACTTATAGAAAAACCATGTTATCGTTTTAATAATATCAAATAAATAGAATTTATAAAAGTTTACTAAAATATATTTCAAAACATATAAATGCACTCTCCTGAGCCATTTATTATCTTGCCTCACTAAGCTTACTCATTAATCTTTTCATTTCCTTGAATACTTGTACCTTCCCCAGAATTTCTTGCAACTGTAGAAATCAATCAAATATAGTTATTACTATACATTTACATAATTTGAGTCTAACATTGCCAAATAAAATATTAATGTTTGCCATGTATTTCATTTTGGGTCCTTAGTGACCATTTTGAACATTTGGCAACTATTCATGCCTTAATTTTCAATTCTTCCATTTTAATCCCTTACGTTCTCATTCTTGCCAAAATGGTACTTTTTCAACAATTCAAGATAATTTGATCATAATTTCAACAATTTACAGATCAGTCTCCCTTCAAAACAAAATTTTCAAAACCATACCATTATTTCTTCAAATAGCCGAATAGGTCCCTAAACTTTTTCAAATATTCAATTTGGTCCCAAATTGTCAATTCAAGATTGAAACATCATTTTCTATTCATTTCCATCATCAATTAAAATTTGAAAATTTAGTTCCAAATTTTCTTCATTTTTTGAATTAGTCCCTAAAGGGAATTTGACCTCCAAACATCAAAATTGAACTTCCATCATCAATATAATGCTTCAAACATCATAATCTAACCATTTTTCTCAAAACCCTAACAAATCCCTAAATTCAAGAATAGGGTTTATAACTTCCAACATGAAATTAACTTTATTTCAAGCTTGTTTTCATCACAACTAAGCTTAATTCATCATATACTACTTGAATTCCATAAATTTTCCATGAAACCCTAATTTATCTCTTCAAACCCTAATCCAAAACTTCATAATTCCATGAAATTTTAACATCAAAATGTAGAGAATGAAGAGTAGATCACTTTACCTCAAAAAACCTTGCTTGAATTCTTGAATAAAAGCCTTGAATTTTGAACTAGAATTTTTTTTCTTATTTTCCCCCAATTCTCTTATGCTTTTCGAAAGGTAGAAAGTAAGATGAACTATATCTTCATCCTTTTGAATATTAATTCTAATATAAAACTACAAATTGCCACATGTTTCATGAAAAATGAATTTTAAATTCATTTTTCTTTCTTTCCAAAAATACCCCTTTAACTAAATAAAAATTATAACTAGTTCAAAATTATGCCATCCCATTACATTTGAACTAGGTTGGTTCAAATCCAGCTGGCCATCATCATTAAATAATCATAAAATATCATTTATGATTTTTGTTCGATCCAATTCCCCGATTTTCACCTTTTACGATTTTTTTCACTATCGAACTATCAACTCTAATCCGAGAATCATATATTTACCTAATTCCATGAATAAATTCATATTTTCATATAAATCCTCCATTTAATAAAGTCAAACTTAGAAATTTGACTCGATCCAAAAAGATTGATAATTACCCGGAATCTTTATCGGGTAGCATCTTTCTTAAAAATCCTTCATTAAACATTTATACGAATCTTTCCCACTTCTTTTGAGTCCTTTTTACAAATCTAAATACTGTTATGTGACACTTCCCAAAAGGTCACCCAAAACTTTTCTCTAATCTGAGCACGCCTAACAATTTTATTCGTTCAAAATTTTATATTGTCTACTGCATTCTAACCTCCAAAACTAATTACCAAAATCCTTATTCTGATCGAATTTATCATCGTACTGAATAAAAATCATCTTTGGAAAAATTTACACTTGGGTCCCTAAACTTTTAACAACTTTTCATTTTGTCACTAACTTTTATCTTTTATCATTTTAGTCACTAAGTTAGCCTTATGCCAAAACCTTAGTACTAAATGACCCTTATATAACTTAATAAAATTTTCGAGGTATTACAGCTCTTGCCTTCCTTGAAACTTATTATAAGATTAGATTTCAATCTCATTCTTGTTATATGAGAACACTTGATTTCAAATGGTTGAAAATGTTTCCTTATTTGATAGAGTTGTGCGAATTGAGTGCATGAAAGATTAAGTCATGTTTGATATGTGAATTGCTTGAGAGACTCTAGTAAAGAACATGATTGAATACTTGTAATAATTTAAGATTTGTATTGAAGATTAAACTTGTTTGGCTTTCCATTTTGGATTGTTTAAAAATTTCCTTGTCCGATTGAAACAAACAAACGTTCACCCTATTTTTAGGAAGCCTTAGACAAGCTTTAAAGTGATGTTAAGGGTGTAAAATAATACTCGCATCCTAAGATTTGCACAGTCTATTTGCTATTAATTGCAAGGAGGAGAGAGTATAAAGGAAGTTTATTTAGAATCTGTTTTGAATGAAAGGGGCAGCTTTATATAATGGTTTATATGTATTAATTATGGTAACATGTTGAGCTTTAGAATCACATTGTTGTTATAAGTCGAACTGAAAAATTAGGTTCAAACAGGGGTTGTTTATGATTCAATTGGATTGATTTGCAAGCTTAATTAAGGGTTGTTTCACAACTTAAAAACTAGGTTATTTTGCGAACATAATAGGACTGTTTTTCAAAGTTTAATTAAGTGTTTGTTTTTTCGTTAAACCAGGACAGTTCTGTAGTTATAAAAGACTGTTTGGATTCGTATAAAAATATAAATATAGAGAACATTTTTGAGTAAACACGTGAATACTTATGAACCAAAGACTGTTTTACATTGTTTTGCATGATGAGGGATTGTTAGTGTAAGATATGTGTGTATTCATGTGAAGTGGCTGTTTTGTATGTGTACATGAGTATAACAAGGGCTGATTGGATGATCAAAAACAAAAGGAAAGTTCTTGTTAATTAAGTGGGTTGTTTTGAGGTGTAAAAGTGTGTTTATAAAAATATGGGATTGTTCTGACTGTATAGAATACATCTAGGACTGTTGGTATAGCTGTGTGTAAATAAAATGGACTGATTTAGCATATATCCAAACATTAATGGACCATATTGTGCCTATGTGATATATGCTGAGTATTAAGGATTAATTTGGAAACACATGAATATTAAATACTATTTTGTGTGAATTAATTTGACAACTTGATTGTATTACAAGTGAAAAGATATTAAGGATCTACCTAATATGGTTGTATTCTTATTATGTTTAGACCAAGGAGTGAAGAATAGGACTAAAGTGGATCGTGATACGAGAACAAAAACTAGCTCGGAACAACATGTAAGTGTAGTTTAAAGTCTCGGGATAGGTCTACAGCCTTCTCGAGGACCCTTCTTTGATTTCAATTTTTTGCCTTTATATCGGTGTCAAGTTATGCTTAAGACGCGGGTTGGAAAAAAAGGTAAGAAGTAAAATTATAGAAAACTATGTGATATGTAAAAGTTTGGGATGTAAAACAAACTATATTCGAATGAAACATAAATGGACTATGTTGATGTGCTTTGAATTGCATGTTTAAAGGTTATATGCATTTAAATATGTTAATATATTAAGGAATACATGCTAAAATGGTATATGTAATTGAGTATATTACCATGCTAAGAATTTCATATTCGAAAGTTTTGTGTACTTGAAAACATTGATATGTTATGGAAGTATATAAATTTAGAAGCTATGCTCATAAGGGTAACTTCGTCTGTATTGGGCTTGATAAGTCAAGTAATGTGAAAGGTATTTTGATTATCTGAATAAGGAGCTAAGCTCAACTCCGTTTTAATAAGAATGGATAATTGTGAAAGCCATGGTTTCGAGTCTGTCCTAGGTATAGTTGGCATGCCATAGAGTCCATAGAGCTCGTGTTAGGGGTGGACTACGGTCCTTATTTGGCGACAGTAGGAGGGTAGAGTTGTGGTCACTTGGCGACAGTAGGAGGGATTGACCGGTACTGCAAGTACCAACATATTTGGCGACAGTTGGTTGAGGATTTGAGTACTTAGGCTGTTACTTGATTCTCAAGGCTATATTAAAATCAAATCAATGAAAGTTATAGAACCAATTGATTAATTATCTTGATAACTTATAAAACAAGTTATATGTAAATATACTTTGGATTTATTATGTTTACTAGCTTATATGATTAGTAACATGTTCATAGAATGATATATTGATAACTTTATCAATAAGAGATGGTTACTACGTAATATATATACAATGAACATGTCTTGATCAAATGTTAGTAATCAATGAATGGTTTCTTGTTAAATCAGAACCTTACATGGTTATGAAGTATGTCAGATGAAAGGTTTGATTGATTCCTTCGTGAAGTTGATTACCTTAAGTTAATGTACCAAGTATATACTTATAACTCAATAAGGATATTATTATGTTTAATTATCAAACCGTATTTTACTTAGTTAACATAAAATACATGCTTATTCAAAATTAGTATCACTCTTTTTTAGAAAGAGGTTAAGTTCGAATAGTATGAATGATCATTCGTTACTTAAATGCGAATTAAAAATCAGGAGGATTCCGTTTGATTTTATGGTAATCAGTTATGCCTTCATTCGGGGCTGTTTAGAATAAACCAAAATAAGATTTTAAGAATTTGTTTTGAATGAATCCTAGTAAGTATTGGATTGTTTTGAACCTATATTGTATACATGTGATTTAAAGGAATACAAGTGTCTATTTGACCGTTTGAATTAATATATATATATATATATATATTTTAAAAACCCTTTTGGATATATATATATATATATATATATATATTTGTATAAATATACATACATATATAAACAAGTATATTTTAGACCGTTTGTATATATAAGTGCATACTTATGAATTGATGATACCATAGATAATTTGAACTAAAGTTATAGAAGTGAAATAGGTCAACTGATTTTCAGAGCTATGTTAAAGATAAATAATGAAGCTTGTAACTAAGTTAAGAAGTAATTTTAGTACCAAGATCTATGCAAGTAATATGTTATGTCACTATCTTAGATGACTCGTAATTCTTGATCATATTATATTATGTCTGATAACTTGTTTGATAAGAAATAAATTAAAAACTTACGAGTGGATTGGCTACATTAAAAGAAACCATACAAGATTAATTTAATAAATTATTGTAATCACTTGTATGACAAGTAATATATAACTATTGGTTAATAAATAGCATGTTGGGTGAGTAAGTATGCTTTGTTGGACTGTATTCATATCCAAGTTACTTGAATGCTTAAAATGTACATATATCACATTCGAATATCTACGTGAACATATGAACGTATCTTGTTAGGATACCTTGTCTAATTATGTATATATTTGGTTGATCACAAGTGTATAGGCTTATGCCTTGATTGAATACCCTATCTAGTTATATATATGTTTGACTTGAGTAATCATATTAATGAATATGTTTTGTTCGAGAACTAAAGTTAATATATATATATATATAAATACGTACATGAATATCCTTCTTATTTGTAAGTGAACGATAGTTCGGACGATTTATTTTTAAATGGCCAATTTCCTTAACCAAGCTTAGAATCTTTATATGATGATTAAATTGATATAAGGGATAGATTATGGATTTACACTTTTAATCGCTTTAAGCTACCTCATTAAGCAATTGCTTATTCTAGTTCTTCGTTACCTTTCAGGATATGCATGCCTTCGGATTTTTTCTTGAACCTGGACGAGATCACAAGAATTCATAAGTATGATACGAAATATTATCCTTATAACTCCTAGATGGTGGCACATAGTTATTAAGTATGCATAGAGCATCTAGATCCTATTTTAGCTACATATGTATGTAAGCTTTATAAGTATTAAAGTTTGTAATGGGCCTATAAATAATTTATAGTTGCTTGCTGTGTGATTTATATTAGTTAATATGTTTGTTTGGTCATGAAAATATCTATATATGCCTTAAATCTCTAAACCGTCCTGTTGTCATACATATATGTAGGTTGAATTATAAATCTGTTGACTTATGTTAATCCTGAAAAGAATATAGTTGGTATTATTAGATTAATGGTTATAATAAACAACTAGTAGGTATATCTATGAGTATGTATAGGATAAAGTTATGCGTTTGTGATTAGATTTGAATGAGTCTAGTACACGCATTTATGCTTAATATGTTTTCAAGATGGTTGCTTATTCTATATGCTTTTATAATTTGTAAGTTTGAGTAGTTGTTGATAGCCTAGCTATACTGGAGATATAATCAAATATTTTCTTGTCAAATTAATTATGTGAGTTATGATGCTTTACTAGAATAAGATCTAGTGATCGACGTGTATTGTATATGATATATGTATTGCCTAAATGCCTGTAAGAGTCGTGAGTTGGCAGATCATTTTGTTTCTTGTATGTGACAAATTTAAATATGTATTTTATCATGAGTTATGCCCCGAATTAAAGTGGCGTAGTTAGAATGGACAATATGAATATATGTTAGACATCAGGTTTGAGTATATGTTGCTATGAATATATTTAATTGTATTAAATCTTGTGATCTGAAGTTCTTAAAAAGTATGGACATACTACGAGTAAGTAGTTGAAGTGCATTGCTTAATGTACGTAATGTTGTTTTTCTTCTACATGACTTAGAGGTGAAATTAGACGTATGTTAAAAAAAGAGAGAAAGAAAGTTTTAAATTACTCAGATTTCTGATTTCATGTATTGCTGAGGAGTGTTAAGTCGTCGTATGCTTGTTTGGATTTTTGTTTGGTAACACTTCTTAAACCAGTTTTCTCCTGGACCGGATAACGGGTGTTACATTTATTAGTATCAGAGCTAGATTTAGTCGATTCTCGGAATAACCCAGAACTTGTTGCATCATCATAAGTTATTGTGCCATCTAGGAGTTAAATTTGATAAGCACTTGTGATCTACGTCCGTTCAAAAGCTCTTTATTATGCATTTCCAGTCTAAAAAATGTATGAAATGTGTTAAGGTTGGGATATTGAGAGTGATTGATTCTTCCAATGGAAGAAGAAGAGCGCGAATAATCTAAGAGCAGTTGAATTGTTAAAATGTTATTAACAGTAGTAAGAAATTCCTTCAATTCATTTTGTGTAATAAGAATGTTTCCTTTGTATAATGAAACAATTAATAAAATTGTTATTTCTTTGACATAAGATTTCCAAACTCCTCATTTCCTCCTTTAGTTATACAATTAAGGACTTCAATAAGATAAAATCGCTTAATATCGAAGCTTATACTCTCGTGAGTACGATTGAATTGTCTTCGAATCCTGTATATATTTTGTTTGATTCTGAACCAACTTATTTCTTTATATGATAAGTCCTCGTTGAGAAATTCTCAAAATGTATGACAACTATATAAGAGCCTTATCCTAATTTACTTATCTTAGGAAATTCGAGGACAAAATTTTTTAGGAGAGGAGAATTCTAATAACCCAAATTTCGGTATAGAAGAATAACAGTATCAGTTGCTAATTGAAGTATTAAATTTGTGGCCATTTCCTACATTTAATAAATTGTAGGAAGATGTGTATTTTAAACCTTAAGTAAGATATAATGAGTCCAGGATCTTTTTAGAATAAAAAGAAAATATGGGATGAAAATTTCAAGGACTAAACCAAAATTCTTAGGAAGAGTGGTGCTTGCATGTAAAATAAAGATTAGATGAAGTAATGCGCACATGTCGTGCATTTTGAAATGCATGTGTAAAGAGAAAATAGAGTTTGATCATCCATCTTCTTCCCTATTATGAAGAACCGAAACCTTGGAATTTAAAGAGAAAAAGAGGAATTCATATAGTGTGTGTGTGTATATGGATGATTTTCACATTTTAATTGAATCAAGCTTAAGGATTCCTTTGACCGGTTGTGTTGTAAGGGTAAGAAGTTCTTCCCTTCCGTTAAACTTATTAGAAGATTAGATTTCAATCTCATTCTTGTTATATAAGAACACTTGATTTCAAATGGTTGAAAATGTTTCCTTATTTGATAGAGTTGTGTGAATTGAGTGCAGGAAAGATTAAGTCATGTTTGATATGTGAATTGCTTGAGAGACTCTAGTAAAGAACATGATTGAATTCTTTTAATAATTTAAGATTTGTATTGAAGATTAAACTTGTTTGGCTTGTAATTTTTGACTGTTTAAAAATTTTGTTGTCTGATTGAAACAAACAAACGTTGGTAATACCCTGTTTTTAGGAAGCCTTAGACAAGCTTTAAAGTAATGTTAAAGGTGTAAACTAATACTAGCATCATAAGATTTGCACAGTCTATTTGCTATTAATCGCAAGGAGAGAGTATAAAGCAAGTTTATTTAGAATCTGTTTTGAATGAAAGGGGCAGCTTTAGATATTGGATTATATGTATTAATTATGGTAACATGTTGAGCTTTAGAATCACATTGTCGTTATAAGTTGAAGCTGAAAACTTAGGTTCAAACAGGGGTTGTTTTTGATTCAATTGGATTGATTTGTAAGCTTAATTAAGGGTTGTTTCACAACTTAAAAACTAGGTTATTTTGGGAACACAATAGGTCTGTTTTTCAAAGTTTAATTAAGTGTTTGTTCTTTGCATTAACCCAGGACAGTTTTGTAGTTATAAAAGACTGTTTGGGTTCGTATAAAAATATAAATATAGAGAACAGTTTTGAGTAAACGTGTGAATACTTATGAACCAAGGACAGTTTTACATTGTTATGCATGATGAGGGATTGTTCAGTGTAAGATATGTGTGCATTCATGTGAAATGGCTGTTTTGTATGTGTACACGAGTATAACAAGGGCTGATTGGATGATCAAAAATAAAGGAAAGTTCTTGTTAATTAAGTGGGCTGTTTTGAGGTGTAAAAGTGTGTTTATAAAAATATGGGATTGTTCTGAATGTATAGAATACATCTAGGACTGTTGTATTGTGTGTGTAAATAAAATGGACTGATTTGGCATGTATCCAAACATTAATGGACCATATTGTGCCTATGTGATATATGCTGAGTATTAAGGATTAATTTGGAAACACATGAATATTAAAGACTATTTTGTGTGAATTAATTTGACAACTTGATTGTATTACAAGTGAAAAGATATTAAGGATCTACCTAATATGGTTGTATTCTTATTATGTTTAGACCAAGGAGTGAAGAATAGGACTAAAGTGGATCTTGATACGGGAACAAAAACTAGCTCGGAACAACCTGTGTGTGTAGTTTAAAGTCTCGGGATAGGTCTACAGCCTTCCCGAGGACCCTTCTTTGATTTAAATTTATTGCCTTTATAATGGTGTCAAGTTATGCTTAAGACCCGGCTTGGAAAACAAGGTAAGAACTAAAATTATAGAAAACTATGTGATATGTAAAAGTTTGGGATGTAAAATAAACTATATTCGAATGATACATAAATGGACTATGTTGATGTGCTTTGAATTGCATGTTTGAAGGTTATATGCATTTAAATATGTTAATATATTAAGGAATACATGCTAAAATGGTATATGTAATTGAGTATATTACCATGCTAAGAATTTCATGTTCGAAAGTTTTGTGTAGTTGAAAACATTGATATGTTATGGATAAGCCTTGCTTATAAGCATATAAATTTGGAAGCTATGCTCATAAGGGTAACTTCGTCTGTATTGGGCTTGATAAGTCAAGCAATGTGAAAGGTATTTTGATTATCTGAATAAGGAGCTAAGCTCAACTCCGTTTTAATAAGAATGGATAATTGTGAAAGCCTTGGTTTCGAGTCAGTCCTAGGTATAGTTGGCATGCCATAGAGCTCATGTTAGGGGTGGACTACGATCCTTATTTGGCGACAGTAGGAGGGAAGAGTTGTGGTCACTTAGCGATAGTAGGAGGGATTGAGCGGTACTGCGAGTACCATCTTATTTGGCAACAGTTGGTTAGGGATTCGAGTACTTAGGCTGTTACTTGATTCTCAAGGCTATATTAATATCAAATCAATGAAAGTTACAGAACCAATTGATTAATTATCTTGATAACATATAAAACAAGTTATATGTAAATATACTTTGGATTTATTATGTTTACTAGCTTATATGATGAGTAACTTGTTCGTAGAATGATATATTGATAACATTATCAATAAGAGACGGTTACTATGTAATATATATACATGAAATGTTATATATGATGTCACGCGAGATATATAATAATCATTTTATGACCTTTTGTTTTATCTAGAAATGGTATGAACATTTCTTGATCAAATGTTAGTAATCAATGAATGGTTTCTTGTTAAATTAGAACCTTACATGGTTATGAAGTATGTCGGATGAAAGGTTTGATTGATTCCTTCATGAAGTTGATTACCTTAAGTTAATGTACGAAGTATATACTAATAACTCAATAAGGATATTATTATGTTTAATTATAAAACCGTATTTTACTTAGTTAACAAATAATTCATGCTTATTCAAAATTAGTATTACTCTTGTTTAGAAAGAGGTTAAGTTCCAATAGTATGAATGATCATTCGTTACTTAAATGTGAATTAAAAATCAGGAGGATTTCGTTTGATTTTATGGTAATTAGTCATGCCTACATTCAGGGCTATTTAGAATAAACCAAACTAAGATTTTAAGAATTTGTTTTGAATGAATCCTAGTAAGTATTGGATTGTTTTGAACCTATATTTTATGCACGTGATTTAAAGGAATACAAGTGTCTATTTGACCGTTTGAATTCATAAAATATATATAGTTTAAAGACCCTTTCTGGATATATATATATATATATATATATATATATTTGTATAAAAATACATACTTTTATAAACAAGTATATTTTAGACCATTTGTATATATATAAGTGCATACTTATGAATTGATGATACTATAGATATTTTGAACTAAAGTTATACAAGTGAAATAGGTCAATTGATTTTTAGAGCTATGTTAAAGATAAATAATGAAGCTTGTAACTAAGTTAAGAAGTAATTTTAGTACATATTGTGACCAAGATCTATGCCTGTAACATGTTATGTGACTATCTTAGATGACCCGTAATTCTTGATCATATTATAGTATGTTTGATAACTTGTTTGATAAGAAATAAATTAGAATTTTATGGATTGGCTAAATTAAAAGAAACCATAAAATTTATAAGATTAATTCAATAAATTATTATAATCACTTGTATGACAAGTAGTATATAACTATTGGTTAATAAGTATGATACGAAATATTATCCTTAGAACTCCTAGATGGTGACACATAGTTATTAAGTATGCATAGAGCATGTAGATCCTATTTTAGCTACATATGTATGTAAGCTTTATAAGTATTAAAGTTTGTAAGGGGCCTATAAATAATTTATAGTTGCTTGCTATATGATTTATATTAGTTGATATGTTTGTTTGGTCATGTAAATATCTATATATGCCTTAAATCTCTAAACCGTCCTGTTGTCATACATATATGTAGGTTGAATTATAAATCTGTTGACTTATGTTAATCCTGAAAAGAATATAGTTGGTATTATTAGATTAATGGTTATAATAAACAACTAGTAGGTATATCTATGAGTATGTATACGATAAAGTTATGCGTTTGTGGTTAGATTTGAATGAGTCTAGTACACGCATTTATGCTTAATATGTTTTCAAGATGGTTGCTTATTCTATATGCTTTTATAATTTGCATGTTTGAGTAGTTGTTGATAGCCTAGCTATACTGGAGATATAATCAAATATTTTCTTGTCAAATTAATTATGTGAGTTACGATGCTTTACTGGACTAAGATCTAGTAATCGATGTGTATTGTATATGGTATATGCATTGCTTAGATGCCTTTAAGAGTCTTGAGTTGGCATATCATTTTGATTCTTGTATGTGGGAAATTTAAATATGTATTTTATCATGAGTTAAGCCCCGAATTAAAGTGGTGTAGTTAGAATGGACAATATAATGGTTTAAATAATTTAAGTGGTTAAGTGTCAAGGAATTATGAATATGGACTTTAATGCTTCATGTTTGCTTGATTGGTTAAGCTATGGTAGACATCAGGTTTGAGCATATGTTGCTATGAATATATTTAATTGTATTAAATCTTGTTATCTGAAGTACTTAAAAAGTATGGACAAACTACGAGTAAGTAGTTGAAGTGCATTGCTTAATGTATGTAATGTTGTTTTTCTTCTATATTACTTAAAGGTGAAGTTAGACGTATGTTAAAAAAAGAGAAAGAAAGTTCTAAATTACTCAGATTTCTGATTCCATGTAATGCGGAGCAGTGTTAAGTCGTCATATGCTTGATTGGATTTTTGTTTGGTAACACTTCTTAAACCGGTTTTCTCCTAGACCAGGTAAGGGGTGTTACATGCGGACCGTATCGATACTCGAATAGGTGTTTTGGTACACCTACAATGGCTTGACCGTATCGAAACACCTCCTCGCGTATCGAAACTCTTTGCCTAAAAAGGCTTACTTGTACCGAAACAGTTCCTCGTTCCCAAAACGCTATGCTTAAAATGGCCTAGCCGTACAGGTCCAAGGGGACGCGTTCCGATATGCCTTGACCCGAAATGTTATTTTTAGCTGGTTTCTCACTCAAATCTAGATGCATTTGGATCCTAGCAACTCTCATACATGCATACAACATACGTCTGACCATATTTCATCACTTGCACCAAGATTTAGCATTCATAACAATTCATATTTTTTCCAAACGATCAACCTATAGGCATGCTCCCTACAACACTTACCAAACATACCAAAACACTCAAATGAACATTTGCCAACATATGCAACATTCCAACATATCTCTAATACCATAATCAACATGTTAGATTCATCAAAGCATGACAATCAACCCAAGCTATCTAGATGCATACCTAGGTAATCACCTAGCATCAACCATAAGCAAAACCATTAACATGCTTATCAACAATAAACCAACACCAAAATACAGCATTAACACTGCTAAAAAAACCAGAGGAAAAAATTTATAAATCCCAAAAACATGGCGAACGCATTACCTTATTAACCGAAAACTTAACCGAGTTCATACTCAAAATAGTCTTTGGTCTTTAGATCACTTTAGACTTTGCCTTACTGCCCCAAACTTCAATGCTTTGCATCATTAGGAAAAAGAGAGCGTAAACACAGATGCTTAGTGAGGATGCTCATAAAACAATGATGCACTTAAATCCTTTGAAAACTAAACACTTGTTTTCAAACCATGCTTACAACCAAAGCATTACATTGATTCCAAATCAAAACATGCATATCAACATTATGCAAAACCTTTATAAACAACATGCTTAAATCCCAAGCATTAAATCATATCACCATGCTTAAATCCCAATGCATTATAAATAGGTTCAACACATGAACTTTCATATATTGGCATTTATAATGACCCTGGGTACACAACCCTTACCTTGGATAGTCACCCCTATCCATATACATATCGGATACATGGATTCTCATACCATGCCTAGTTAAACTGCATGATATCCCAAACCTTGCCTAGTTAAACCGCAATGTCACCGTCATCTTGGGCTGTCTAGTAAATGGCATACCCCAAGAGATGTCCCAATAGTCCGAGTGACCTAGTTAAACTGCCATACCTCAAGGACCCATGGCCACAATCGATTTTGTTTGTATATTATAGTGTACTTAATCATATGGCATGCCAACTATATCCGAATGTTTCTCACCTTGTCACATAGCCAATATATCATTTACAAAACTATTTACTCACTATTTTACAATGCATTAAACAAAAACCACATATGCAAACCACATTGCCCAAGCAATAACCCATTCCCAACCGGAATGAAAACCAATGCTCACTAGCATTTCATTTAACTTTAAACCATTGCATATGTATTTAGAACCATGCATTTGCAGTAAGTAAAACAAACCATGTTTAAAACCCAAAACAAGTAACCAATCATGCTCATATCCAATATGATATTAAGAGCAAAAGAGGGAAACTTACTTTCGAGCTTAGTTAAGCGTTTCACACTTAACCTAAGCTCCCAACATCAGTTTGCAAACCTTTAGGATTCATTTAAAACCAGTTTCCACTCACCGGTTTCACTTCGCCTTTCTCGCCAAAGCAAATCAAACTCCTGGCAAGCTTCTAACCACTTCAAGCTACCTCACCTTGATTATCCCCTGTTTTGATCACACAAAACCAGAGGAAACATGCATCAAAATGCATCCAAACCACTGCCTCAAAGAAAATTCCCCCAACTCACAAGGTGCCCACTTAAAGACCATCCGAAGTTTATCGAAAACAACCTCAAACACCTTCAAATCTTAACAAGGAATCAATACATCAGAGCTCATCAATTAACATATAAAAACCCTTTTACAACATCGTTTCACTTCCAGCAATGATTAAATACCAAAAACATCACAAAAACCCTTAACTAACAACCTTTAATATTAGAGATTCAACTTTTTTCGGGATTAAAATGTTAAAAACAAGTTATTAACTCAATTAAACACCAAAAATATGATATAATCTGATCAGAATCCCAGGAAAATAGAACAAACACAAAGATCCACAAATTCCATCAATCAAAACACAATTACACCAATTTTTCTCAATTAAACTATCAAAACATGTTAGAAAACAATTGTAAAGGATTAACAACTTGGGAATTTTAGGAAAGAACCTTTCATTATAGGGGAAGAACGAACCTTATCTCTAATAATGATTTATCCCTTAATTGGCTGATTTTACATGTTGAAACAAAGTTAAAACAACAAGGTTTTATTTAGAAACCATTAAGAATCCATTAGAAATTAAAAGATTTAAGAAATAGAAGATTTACCTGAAAATTTAGAAGAAGAGAATAGTGTTTGGCTGGAGAGATTTTGAGAGAAAAGGATAAAGTCTGAAATTAATTACCAATTAATTCTCCCCAACCTATTTTATTTTCCAAAATGGTTTTAAAAATAGCCAATTAAAGCATAAAGTCTAAATTCAATTTTTGGAATATTAGCTCCTTAAAGATTAAAAGTTTGACCCTTTACAAAACAGTCACAAAAAACTATTTTCAGAGTTTGCATTTTGGTCACTAGTTCAAAATGTTCGTGTAACACCCTGACCCGGTTTAGTAGCAAACTGGTTTGGAAGCATTACCGAGAATACTAGAAACACGAATAATTTAAAACTATGCAAGAACTCATCTCTAATAGGCGAGATGAGTGATTAGCAAGAAAGCAATCTAGACAATTACTTTTTGATCATACAAGCAAGACATATTTATCATTCTTGTTCATTATATGCCAACCCTTAATTAGTCATTTTTAAGTTACCTTCAAAGATTAATAACTACTTAGTCATGTAGTCATGTGTAACATTCAAATAGCATTCTTAACTAGTAAGGCATTCACAATCAAGTATACAAGCATGTGTATCTTATTATTCATCTAGGTTACCACTTAGCTTATTCATTTTCAAATCTACATTCATGCGATCATATAAACTTTCAATTAGCATACCTAGACTAGCATGTTTCATTTTAACTCAATCTCATTACATTCAAGACATGTAAATATTTCATATAAGTTTGACTAAATACAATCATATATACATGAAGTCGAACATATCTCAAGCAAACATATCATGTTTCATAGACATTGTAGGTCATTAATGGGATTGATTAATTTTAATTGTTCATTCAAGGTTAATTGCTATTTAGGCATGTGAACAAGCAAGGCATTCAAATGACCTATATAGACTAGAACATTTTCGTTTCAATCCAACATTCCATTTAAGTCATGTAAATATTTCATGTAGGTTTAACTAGTCATACTTTTATGTACGTACATTCAAAAATAACTTCAAGTAAGCATGTGACATAACACTCATTACCTACATGGCATTAACAAGCTCAAATATAACAATAAACATTTCCATCGTTCATTTTAGTACATATATACGCAGCACGATTCATTCATTCACATGAAATTTTAACATTTACACATAGAGTTCTAGCTACCAAGTTGACAACATTAAAGGCCAACTTCATACATATATACAAAAGATCTTTCAAGTATCAAAATGCATGACTTAGCTTAACCATAGACAAATCTAGGTGGCACCAACTACTAGGAGCATTACAAACAAGTATGGATTCATACTTATACTTTGCTTGTGCCTTACTTCAAGCTCGAGAAATCTGACTTCGGGAATAAGTAATTCACCTCGAAGCACCTAACCTATGGTTTGGGAAGAGAGGAAATGAGAGTGATAAGTACGATATGTACTTAGTGAGGTAGTACTAGTTCTAACCAATTATTACATCATGCCTCCATTAATCAAGTAGCCTTATTAATGTTTATAGCATTCCAAGTCAAACAAAAATCATGAACTCATGTATAATCATACTTATGGAAATCAAATATCAAGGTAAGCCAATGTTAAGTAACCAATTTGTAAAGCAAATCAAGCAACATAGTAAGCTTATCGAGTAATTATCAAGTGAACATTTGTAGTATCATTCGAATAGCATATAGCATGACAAGCAAAATCATAGATCACAATTCAATCTTCAATCATTTCAAGTCAATTGATAGCATGTTTAAGCAAATCACAACATTTCCAAGTCAAGTAACATAATCACAACTTATTTCAAGCTTATCAGTCAAGATATGTTCACATGTTATACACGTTGATTCAAGTGAGCGCATAAGTCCATTTTGAGTAGCATTTCATGTGAAAAGTTTATCAAGTGTACAAGTATACATTTTAAGTAGCACGTAAGCCTTAAGCGTTAATTATTGCTTGTTTACTTTCTTTAATTTGAGCCTTATTACTTAGCTATCCATTATACATGTTTATACATTATTGCAATGCAAAACAGCCCATATTTTCATTTAGTCTAGCCAATTCAATCATATAACATGTACACATAATTTACAATGCCAAAACAGTTCATATTTTCATTTAGTCTAGCCAATTCAATCATATAACATGCACACATAATTTACAATGCCAAAACAGTCCATATTTTCATTTACAAGATGTATTTGGCAGCAACACTCATCAATTCAAGTAAGTTCGAGATCTTTTTCAAGTAACAATCATGTAACAAGAAGTTCGAGTATACAAGTAAAGTAATATGTTCAAGTAATCAAGTTTGCACGTCAAGCAATTCAAGCAAACCAATCAAGTAGATATTAGCTCAATTGAGACCATAAGCCATTCCAAGTAGTAAATCATACAATACAAGTTCCAAGCATAGGCAATTATCATTTCAAGAGTTTCATGTCAAGAATCAAGCATTACATGTCAAGAAATTTGAGTATTTCAAGGATTCATGTCAAGTGATTCAAGTGTTCAAGATTTTTTGTCAAGTCATTTAAGTATTTCAAGATATAACTTAAGTATTCAAGATTTTCTTTTGAATTTCTTTATTTCAATGATTCATGTCAAGTGATTCAAGTGTTCAAGATTTCTTGTCAAGTCATTTAAGTATTTGAAGATATAATTCAAGCATTCAAGATTTTCTTTTGAATTTCTTATTGAATTTCTCAACAAGGTTCATGTTTTTTTATCATGTTTGCCTTGGATCACAATTGGTCATGAATAACATTGGTCTATGTTTGACCATAAAGGTCCAAGTGATATTTAGCTCAAAGCACATAGCAATGGCTAATATCATAAACATGAAATCCTATACTTCTCACTATCCAACCAACTATCGCCAATCTCTGTACAACTCCCCCGTTACCTCCAACTGTCGACAATAACATATTACATGTAATGGGGCGTAACCCTGAGCCGTGGCTCATAGACCATAGTCTCAAGTATACCATGCATCATACCATTGTATCCAAGGACTTCCATTGTATGCAATTTAAGTCTTTTTAATCTTTAAACTTTTATTAGAGGGGTATTCCTATACTTTAAAGCTTGTTGTTGCTTCTTATGTTTTATGCTTTCATGTTCAAGTCGAGACAATTCATATTCGAGAATTACATTCAAGCAAGTTATAGCAATATCATTCTTAGCCCTTAGGCTAGTTGAGCCTTATCTCTTCAATTAGTTTTCATGTTTTCAAGTGTTTCATGTTCAAGGATGACATTCAAGCAAGTTATATCAAGGTCAAGCTTAGCCCTTAGGCCAATTGAGCCTTAGCTCTATATTTTGCAATTTAACTTGTTATTCGAGTAATCATTTTACATATGCCATCTTAGGCATCAAGCAAGGTCTTTATTTCATGACTTAATTCATGTTACCAAGTATTTTTATCATAGAAATCCATACAAGCAAGCATTCGATGGTTCACACCCAAGGCATCAAGAATCAAGCATTTACATCATAGAGCACTATCAAGCAAGGATTAAGTTTATGCAATTGGTCACAATACCACGTTATGCATACAAGCATCAATGTTTCCACACTTTCATGCTAGCATTAAATTTAAACAACAATTCCTATTGTAAACATTTCTTTCTAAATAATTTAACTTATCCATTTCCATGCTATTACTTAATCACAAATTTCAGCTTAGTCCAATCTTCCCTTTTAATTCATATTCAAGTTTAATTAAGCTCATTATCATGGCATATCAATAGAAAGAAGATAGACATGTAAATTTTGGTTAGGACCTAAGTCCTAACCCTACCAAAACTACACTCACAATACTCCAAGCTTAGCTAGTCTTGGATCCAAACTCCTTTGTGTGTGCCACTAGCTTGGCCACTCCTTTCTTCTTCCACAAGATTTACTCCTTGCTCTAACAATTCATACTATTAAATCAAGGTCAAGACAAGGTACATTCATTTCTTCAAAACAAGGCAGGAATACACAAATTCATTCATTTCAAAACATCAAGGCTACTGTTACTGCCTGGCAACTTGTGCACTGCTTACTAAAATATGCATAACTTTCATTCCATACGTCGGAATTTCAATTGGTTTACACTTTTGGAAAGCTAATTTTATTTTCCTTCTAACCATATAGGCCTTGCATTTTAGTTATCTGTGAATTAATAGAGTTTTTATCTTAAAGACAGGGCAATTTACATCACTGGACAGTTTGCACTGTCCCTAGAGTTTCATTTCTATAATCTGTTTTACAATTCGGAATTCAATTCCGTTTGTTTCTAATGAAACTAGACATATTAAGGTTCCATTCATATAAATTTCAGCCATTAATTTAATTCATACAATGTATAGTGAATTTTCAAAGTTGCTGTCCAGAACAGAGTTTTCTGGGCAAATTTCGCTAGGTTTGATTTTAGCTTCACTAATCACTTAGATGGTAGTTCTAACATGTTAATTTAACTCATATTCATACTCATACATGTCTAAGATAGTTCCCAAGTTCATGTATTTACATTTCATGCCCTGTTTTTACACATATGGTCACCATATGTACCATTTCATAATATTTCTCTTATGTCAAAACAGTCCCTTTATTTCTCTAAATGCCCAGACTAGTTCCAAATTTTTATATATATATATATATACATTAAAGCAAGTCCTTTTCATCTATTTTACATATAAATCAGTCCACATAAACATTTGAACTCATATATATACATTACCTACAGCAATGTATTCCCTATCTTAGATTTCAGTTTTGCAATTTGAATAACAACCTAACCATGCATCATTCGAATGTTTCCATTTAGCAAGTTTACACATACTTCTTCAATTACTACTAACATTTCAAACAGTCCAACAATGATTATATTTGTGCAAGATATTTCTTATTTCATGTTTATACAATCTCACAATCAAAATAGCCAAACAATGTTTCATAGCACTCGAACTGCTCCTACCATATTTCTACTCAGTCAACATCTTCATTTTCAAATATACATACTTACATATTCACTCAACAAACCATCAGCATTTATTTTAATACAATTCAACCCCTTTTATTCTTAAGAATTATGCTTGTTAAACTCCCAAAACAGTCCCTATATTCGAATTCAACAGTTTATAATTATCCTTGCATGCTTATGAGATTCAACATGAATCTCTTATCTTATGAAAACTTCAAATTAAAGGAAAGGAAGAGTTAAAATACCTTTTTTTTAACTATATGAACAAGCTATGGCTACTAATCTATCAACATTCAACGTTTCAAGCTTCCTTTCCCCCACTCCTCTCTAATTTTCTCAAATGGATACTCTCAGCCTTGAAGAAGAAGATGACACATTGTCAATCTTTTCCCTTGGCTGAGTCATGTAATTTCACACGTGGTAATGGCTCAATTGGACATGTGTACCAGCTTGTTATTATTTTCTTTTTATCATGCAAAACTCAAGTTTTATATAGGTTTCAATTTAGTCCCTCCTAATTTAGCCATACATTTACCCATCTATTTCAATGTGGTCACCACTCACTAATGGTTAACAAATTCTTTATAATTAATTTGTGATCACATTGATACAAATTTCTAAGACAACATTTGGGATATTACAATTTGAATTACATCAAATTAATGTCAAAGTTCTAAGCTGCACTTTGGGGTATTACAGTTCGATTTCCAAAACACATTTTCCAAAATTGATTTTACCACAATCATTAATATATTAAATAATAACTTTAGAGAAGTTTACCATATTTTTCTCACATTCAAAAATATTTAATCTGATTTAATCCTAAAACAGTCTCGAACCTCTAATACCGATCCACCGAACCCTCGAACTAGACCCCAAAACTGCTAGACTCAAAATAGGGGCGTTACATGCTTGCTGGGGTGTTCTTGTTGGTTTTCGAAATGTGTTCAAGGGGTTCTTGAGGGGTGTTGTTGAGTTAATGGTTGCTGGAGGGTTTTAATACAAAGATGTGTTTTAATCCTCTGTTTTTGGCTTGGTAAAGCAGGGGAGCTGAATCCTTTGCATATCGAAGAAGGCGCGACAGTTGTGGAGGCTTGAATCACGCATCAGCAAGCGAGCGTTGGTTATTGGTGAGTGAAAAAGTGTTTTACTGCTGTTAAAAGGTTTAAAAAGGAGTTGTGAGAGTTTAGATAATGTTTGATACACCTATCTAAGATTAGAAGTAAGTATCGATTGAGCTTTCTCTCGAATTTGACTTTTGTAAAATGAAATCTCATGCACATGTTTATGTTGTATTACTCACTGAATTATGCATGTGTTGAAAGTGGAAGTTGATGAAAATAAACTGTAATGCCCCGGTTTTAGGGCTTAGCAGTTTGGTGGTTTATTAGACGGTTTAGTGGACTAGAGTAGGGATTTGAGTCGGTTTCGGGACCGTATATTTTTCGGTAAGATAAAAGTATGGAAAAATAGTTAAAATCATCTTTTAATATATATTGATTTTTTGTGGAATAAAATTTCAAAAATGGAATTTGGAAATGTGACATTTTGGGTTAGTGGCCAAAATGCGATTTTTGAAAATTGTTTTAAAGTGACTAAAATGAAAAGGGTCAAATTCTTAGAATCCTTAAGGAGCTAAATTACCAAGTTTTTGCTGGTGGTTTATCCCTTCAATTAAATCATTTTAAACATGTGTTTTAAAGGTGGTTTAAGAGGGATTAAAATATCTAAGTTAGTTATTTGCCTTTAGAGAAAATTTATGTAACTTTTTCCTAAACCTTTTCTCTCAACTTCTTTTCTTCCAAACAATCAGATTTCATCAAAATCTAGAGGTGAGAGAATCTTTCCACTCAAATTATTCATTTTAACTTGATTCTTTAATTTTGTTTTGCAAAATCGCATTGAAATCTTATGTTTTCTTAGCTATTTCACAAATCAAATGAGGGAGAAACTTTACAATAGCGGTAAGGTCCGAGATCTCCTCTATTGTATGGTTCTTTATTGAAATTCCCAAGCATTTGATCCTTGTTTTTGTGTTTCTAATATGATTTTGGTGTTTTTCTAATGTTTAATTGAGTTATTTGGGGAAAATGAGTTAATTCACGGATTGGATCTAATTTCGAGCAATTAAGGATGCTTTGATTTATATTTTGGATATTTAATAATGTTGATAAGTGATTTTTATCAATGGAATCCCGAAACTTAAGAATCTCTATTTGTTTAGGTTGTTAGTTTTGATGTTTTGTGGTGTTTCTATGGTTGTAAGGTTGCTGGCGGTGGCAGGTTGATTTGGATCTGTTTTTAGATGTGTTTTGATGTTGAAAGTGATGATAGATTTATAGATGTTGGCTAGGTTGTGAATTGAAGTGTGTTGGTTATGTTTTCGGTTGTTGTGGAGGGTTAATTGTGAAGGTTTTGTGGAAATCGGAGAATGATTGTAGTTGCTATGTTTAGAATGCATTCTGATGCATTAATCCTCTATTGTTTTATGGTAAAAAATAGGGGAGGTTGATCCAAAAGTGATTGGAGAAGCGTTGGAGGTTTTGGATACTTGATTTTGCGTCGACGAATCGAGGTTTCGCGTATCGGTGAGTGAAAAAGTGGTTTAAAGCTTTTTGATGTTTTGGGAACAGAGTTTTGGGAGTTAAGGTATAGCTTGAAATGCTTATCTAGACTCAAAAGTAAGTATAAAGTGATTTTACTCTCTCCGTCGTGCTTGTTCGAATGATTTTATGCACTTGGTTTATTGTTCATGTACCTACTGTTTAAGCATGTTTTGAAGAATTTGATATACTCTTTTTAAGCATGTTTTGTTGAAAGATGCACATGGTAAGTGATCCTTGTAAGTATGGTTTATACTTGTGTTTTAAAGCATGGTTGTTGCTTTGGGAAAATGGAATGGTTTAATGCTTGTTAAAAACAGTGAGGTAAATGTTTAAATGGTTCATTATATTGGCAAGTGATGTGATTTTAAAATTGTTACCGGATGTTGTTGCCCGGCCATAGGATTGAGTGAACTGTAAATAAGTCACCTTGGATGTTGAGGGGTTTATACGATGTACCGAATACTCTATCCAAGTACCCTAACGTTAGAGGGGTTAAACAATATCGAAAACTCCCGTTAGTGGATTAAGCGTCTAACCAATGATTGGGGTAGGTGTCCCCATGGGTTGAAAGTGTACCCGGTTGTTATTGTACCGCGATTGTGATTGTATTGCTATTCCGGTTGAGATGGCTTGAAGTGTTGGGTTAACACTTGTTGAATCTGTGTATCCGATGAACTCTTTTGTTATTGGACTTGTTTGATAATCACTTGTAAGCCAATATAATTGTTAATGTATCATTGAAATGGTTATGTTGTATAACGTGATTTATACATGTTTCTCCTTGAGCTTTGCATTTGGTGGTAATGCATGGGAAGGCTTAAGTAGAGGGTTAGCAATGTGACTTGCTGTTGATTAATGATACATGTAGCATATGGTTTAATATGTTGGGTTTAATGATGTAAAGTGCATGTTTTAAAAAGCGCATGATGTTTTAAAGGATGATGTAAAGAAAGTTGTTTAAATCAATTGATGGTGTTTTTTTCTGAGCTTTTTCCACTAAGCCATGTGTTCTTACGCTCTCTTTGTCCATCAATGCAGAGAATTAAAGTCCCGGGAGGCAGCAAGAAGCAATGGGATCTTGGCAAGACATGTTTCCAAAGTATCTTGGAGTCTAGACTATAATGAATAAGGGCAATGGGGTACTTGTAGTATTTTGGGAGATGTTTTGTGGAACTCCCTATTGGAGCATGTTTCTTTAATTGCTCTTGGTTTGTAAATGTTTTTTAAGGATTGATTTTGGTGCTGTTTTTTTTTTGGTGTGCGTTTGGATGCAAAATTAGAAAGCATGCCTATAGATTTTGCTTTTGGTGCATGAAGCCTTGTTGTGTTGCTAGAATTGAGATGCTAGTTGGCTTGTGATATGTTTGGCATGTTGGATTGATTAAAGTATGCTTTTGGGATGAAAAACCAGCCAAAATGTTACATTATAGGCCAGGCGTACCGATACGCGGAGGACCGTATCAGTACAACTAGACATTTTTAGGCTTGAAGGATCGGTACGAATGATGGCATTTTGATATGCCTAGGCCATTTTGGTCTTAGCGTATCGGTATGGCAAGGGGTGTTTTGATACGGGTCTTAGTTACTGAAATCAACCTTTTTGCCCCAAACCCGTGTACCAAAACACCGAAGAGTCGTATCGGTACGATCATCAAGGTTTTCAAATTTTGGTATTTTAGTTGGTCGTATCGATATGGCATTGGAGGTGTACCAAAACGGGGTGTTTCAAACTGTATCAATATTGGTTCATCTGTATCGGTACGAATAACCGTTAATTCAGTTATTGTCACATTGAGGCAGTTTTGCTTTCTTTGCATTTTGGTCGCTAAATTATAGATGTGATCAATTGGATTTCAAATTGATGTCCGATTGGATTGGGGTTACGCCTGATGTCTGCATGAACATGTAGGGTTAATAATTGGCATCTAGATGAGGTAAAAAGGAAAAAAATGGACCGGGTTCTGTTATATCTCTTTAGTTTGCTACGGCAAACCTAATGTAGCCTTCTAGGTTCAGTTGGGCGTCTAGGCCAGGTCAAGGGGCTACATTTGGTGGTATCAGAGCCATGTTTGGTTCGTTTGGGAGGTTGTTGTGTTGTTGCCATGTTTGATTTGTACGGTGATTGTGGTATGTACGCTGGTTGATATGCACAACGATTGATATATGAATGTTAACTGTTGTATGCTATGTTGGGGAAGTTTTGGGGGGGTACCCATTGCCTTATTATTATAGTCTGGAAAGTTTTCATTTTTGAAATGAAAGTCTTGAATCCTTGCTTGAGGTTGGCTTGACTGTTTTTGTTTTGAAATTATTATCATGCCTTAGATATATTTTAGCATGATGGGACCGAGGAGAGAGTTGCGATTAGGTACGATTGTTGCTGCCACTGGGAAGGATGCTGAAGGAGAAGTTGTACCTCTTAGAGGGTTGCCACCACCCCCACCTAAGCCACCAGAGGGAGTGGAACAAGTACCACCTGCACCGACTGGGCCAGGGATGGGTGATATGGCACCGTTGATACAGGCCATGATCGGTGCTTTTTAGGCAGCATTTATGGGTATTCGTGTGCCAGCACCACCGGTTGAGGGGCAAGGCTTTCTGCTTGAGCGTCTTCTTAGTTTGGGTGGAGTTGAGTTCCGAGGTTTGCTACCTGAGGCCTCCGAGGGTTGGTTGGCCAGTACTAATAGGATACTGGCCAGATAGGGTGCACCGATGCTCGTAAGCTGGGCTATGTTGTTTCCCTGCTGTAGGGTGATGCTTATGCATGGTGGACTACCACGATATCTGGTATGGCGATTGAGGATGTGAACTGAGAATTCTTCTGCCAGGCATTTCGGAAGAAGTTTTTGGGAGTCCGATATCAGGACGAGAAGAAACATGAGTTTATGGCTCTGGTGCAAGGCAATATGTCTGCTGCAGAGTACGAGGTGCAGTTCATGAGGTTGAGTTAGTATGCACCGGATTTTGTTCATAACGAGCGTACTTAATGTGATCGTTTTTGCTACGGGCTTGTGCAGGATGTTAAGACATACATGATTGCTGTTGATTACACCGACTTTTATGTGTTTGTTTCGCGAGCCAAGGATGTGCAGCAAAACTTGGGTTTGGCATCTGGATCGTGAGGTTCTAGCTCGGGTAAGAGAGCTGTTGATTCGAGTTATAGCGGTGGTCAGGCCAAGAGATACCGTGACAGGAGGTTTCGCCTGGAGCCGAGGCATGGTAGAGGTGTTGTGGGACGTGGAGTCTAGGGGTAGAGTGCCCTGGTTAGCGCCTCGTTTAGCACTTGTTGGGTTTGTGGATCCCGAGATCATTTAAGGCGAGATTGCCCGCGTTTAGCCAGGGAGGGTCAGGTACCTGTACCTGTGGTGGCTAATGCTTTTTGGAGTTGTGGGTCAGGTGACCATTAGATGTGTGATTGTCCGTTGTTAGCTCGAGGTGGGCAGGGTGTTGCACCTGTTGTTGCTCCACAGCGAGGTCGCGGTCGTGGCCGCAAACCGTTGCAGGTTCGAAATGGTGGGCAGAGGACTGTAACTCATACTATTACTATCTAGCCTGAGGGAGGTGGACCGGATAGGGTGTATGCGCACCACGAGGGCCGCAATGACACCATGTGATTGCATGTACTTTTACCCTACAGTCTTTGTCGTTGTATTCTTTGGTTGATTTTGGTTCTACTCATTCATACATTTTTAGTGAGCATGCTAAGTTGCTTGATATATTTATTGAAATTCTTAATGTGGATGTTAGAGTGACTAGTTCTCTTAGGGAGACAGTCGTGATTAGAAGGTTGTATCGTAGGTGTCCGCTAATGGTTCAGGGACATGTGTTTGCTGTGGACTTGATGGAGTTACCATTCCATGGTTTTGATGTGATATTGGGTATGGATTGGTTAACTGAACATCGGGGTGTGGTGGATTTTGAGACCAAACGAATATCCTTGAGGTTGTCGGATGATTATGAGGTGGTGGTTGTTGGTGAGAATGCCAAGTTTTTGTCTAACATTTGGGATTTGGAATGTTTCAGATTTGGAAGCAAGTCGAATGTTGGATTCAGGATCTCATGCTTATTTGGCCTATGTTATGAATCATGGATCAAAGGAGTTGAGGGTGCAGGATGTTTGCACCGTATGTGAGTTTTCGAGTGTTTTTCGGAGGAATTACCAGGGTTGCCACCTGACCTTGAGGTAGAGTTTGGCATTGAGGCCTTTGCAGGTACAATATCGGTATCCATTGCTCCATACCATGGGGAGCGTCGGTGTTGTTTGTTAAGAAGAAAGATGGTACGTTGCAGATGTGTATAGATTACCAGCAACTGAATAAGTTGACAATAAAGAACAAATATCCCTTACCGAGAATAGATGGCCTCTTTGATCAGTTTAGGTGAGCCTCGGTGCTTTCCAAGATAGATTTGAGGTCGGGGTACTACCAGTTAAAGGTGAATGTACCCAAAATAGCCTTCTGTACGACGTACGGGCATTACGAGTTTATCGTGATGCTTTTTTTTTGACCAATGCACCAGTTGCTTTTATGGATATGATGAATCGAGTGTTTCATGAGTTCTTGGACCATTTTGTGGTTGTGTTTATCGACGATATCCTTGTGTACTCCTGTACCGAGGAGGATCATGATAGGCATTTGAGAATTGTGCTTCAGTCGCTGTTGGCTAAACAGCTTTGTGCTAAGTTAAGAAAATGTGATTTCTGGCTTAAGGAAGTTCTGTTTCTTGGGCATGTTGTGTAGGCCGAAGGAACTCGTGTCGATTCGCATAAGGTTGAGGCTATAATGAGATGGAAATAGCCCAAATCTGTAATGGAGGTTAGGAGTTTCCTTGGTTTGGCGAGTTACTACTGAAGGTTTGTGGAAAGGTTCTCCAGTTTGGCGGCTCCATTAACAAAGTTGCTATAGAAGAATGTTCTGTTTGAGTGGACGGAGGATAGACAACAAGCTTTTGAAAGGTTAAAGAAAGCCTTGACGTGAGCTCCGGTCTTGGTTCTCTTACTGGTGGATTTATACGTTATAACCGTTGAGGGTTACTCCGGTTTGAGAACGTATGTGAAGTGGTTAAATGAACTACTTGGGAAATCTTTGTATCCAATGTGTTTTTATAAAATAGAGTGAAACTTGCTTTTGAGTCACTTGAATGCCAATATATGAGATGATGTATCATGAGAAATGGATTATGTTTTGTATAATATGGTTTATACATGAGATGCTCTTTAAGATTGCTATTTATAGATTTTGGCATATGAAGCTTAAATTGAGGGTTGTGGTAGAAATCCATGATACATGTTTTGCAAATGATTTAAATGTGCATATTTGAATAGATTATGGAAGCATGAGATGATTTTGGTATGAACATTATAAACTGGATTTGATATAAAATTGTTTTAAAAGCATTGATGAGTGTTTTTGAGATTCCCTCACTAAGCTTACAGCTTACGCTATCCTTTCTCATCAATGTAGAGAAATAAGCTCTTTCGGATAGCTAGTAAGCAAGGGAAAAATCCAAGGATTGAAGTATTTTCAAGTATGGTTTTACCAATACACATTAGTAATAAGAGGCAATGTGACCAATTTGTATTTGGGAGGTTTATTTTGGATACTCTCTGTTTGTACAAGTTGTGTTTGAAGTTTTGGACTTGTATGATGTTTAATGTGTGGTTTTGAGGGGTTAGGAAACATTATGCATGCTTGGGTAGAGATCATGCTTATAGGGATTTGTTTTGGATTTGATATGTTGCATATGATCCTTTACAATGCTTTTATGATTGAGGAAATTATGTTTGAGATGTTATATGATTAGGTAGTGTTTAAAGCATGTTAGATTGAGCCAAAGTGTCACATGTTTGACCAAGAGGTCATTACATGTCTATCAGCACCGGTACGGGTCCTCAGTGATCAGTACGCGGGGACATGTCTTAGTTTTTTTGACTCCATGTGCTAGTATCTTTATCGGTTCTTCCTCGTAAGTCATATTTGGCTAAATCTCTATTTCCTCTAATAACATGTAAAGGATCTAATCAATATTTCTTGAGCATCGATACATGAAATACATTATGAATCTTGTCCATTTCCGGAGGTAAAGCTAGTTGATAAGCTATTAGACCAACTATTTTCAAAATCTTATATGGTCCAATAATTCTCTGACCCAACTTCCCTTTTCGTCCAAATTATAACACTTTCTTCCAAGGTGAAAGTTTTAAGAAATACTTTATCCTTAACTTTATATTAAATATCTTTTCATTCAAGATCAACATATAATTTTAATCATTCTAGAGCAATTCTAAGATTGCTTCAAACCATTCTTATTTTATTCTCCGCTTCCTGAAATATATCAGATCCAATCACCTTTTCGTTTTCTTTTTCACTCATTATCATCAGGGATATAAATTACCCCTTGATAATATGAACATCCTTTAGATTTAGCATCAAAATCTTTAGTTTTCCTATTTTCACCTTACTAAATTCTTTTCAGGCATATCTTATCTCTCGTCTGTAAATCTTTGATCCAGTTTATCAATGTATACTTGAGCTGAAACTGTGTAATCAATACACTATCTTCTTCCAAAGATTATTGGGCATTCAATGCTTATAAGGCAAACAATGACTTTCAGCGAGATACATCAACTACTACTTTAACCTTATTACATCAATATACATCCCAACCTATTATGGGACGTATCATTAAATAACATGAAATCCTTATTAACTTCAGACTATATTAATACTAGTGCTATCATCTTAACTTTCTTAGGATCTCCTTAGATCCTCTTTGTTGAGACAATGTGACCTGGAAATGCAACTTGAATTAATTAATTCACATTTGATTAACTTTGCATACAACTACCTTTCCCACAAGGCTTATATCACTATTCGTAAATGTCTATCGCAATCTTGTTTCATACTACACTTTTTATAAAGCCATCTTCATACTCGATTGATAGCTATTGTTGTAAGAAATTTCGTCTAGTGGCACTTACTTTTCCCAAAAGCCTTCAAACTCAATCAAATAGAAACTATACATATCATTCAAAATCTGAATTAATCTTTCAGATTGTTCGTCCTTCTATGGATGCAAATTATTTTTGAAATTATGTCGAGTCTCTAATGTCTTATGCAAGGAACTCCAAAATCTAGAGATAATCTTGGTTCTTAATCACACACAATGAAAATAGGTACATCACGTCACTTCATATTTATAGCTCAACATATTTATTCATTACCAATTGATTCAATATGTCCACAAGTACCCAAATCGAATCATCTTTAATCGGTATCATTGGTAACCTAGTTATGAAATCCATCATAATTCTTTTCCACTTCCAATAGGGGAATGGAAATATGTTACCACATTTTTGAAGGTACTTGATGTTTCACTTATAGTTGCTAGCTTGTCAAGCATGTAGCCATAAATTCAGTTACTCTCCTTTTTATTTTTGGACATCAATATTTGCTATTCAGGCCTAGATACCTCATATTCCTTTCTGGATGCATCGTCAAAAACATAATATTTTCTCAAACATCCAACATACTTAACTTTGAAGTCTTTATTTTCACCATTTTCAATTTGTTCTAATCTTGGCAACATTTTTCATCTTTCAACTGAAAATCTTTAATCCGAATTAAATGAATAGGTCTAATCTAAACTTTTGTAATTAACATACCAATCTTTTTCCAATACAGTTGCAAATTCATTGCTCTTAAAGTAAAGAATATCTTCCAACTAAGTGCATTGGTTACTATATTGGCTTTTTCAAGATAATAGTCAATCACAACATTATAATCCTTAAGAAGTTCGATCCACCTTCTCTGCCTCGTGTTCAAATCCTTTTGAGTTAGTAGATACTTTAAACTTTTATGACCTGTGTAAATGTAGCATCGCTCACCATATAGATAATGGTGCCATATCTTTTAAGCAAATACAACCGCTACTAACTCTAAATCATTAGTATGATAATTCCTTTGATGCTTCTTAAGTTGCCTTGAAGCATAGGCCACCACTTTTCCTTCATGCATAAGTATGCATCCCAAACCATTATGAGAAGCATCGCTATAAACTACATAATCTCTTCCTAATTCTGGTTGTACTAACATTAGGGCTCCTGTTAAGATCCTTTTTTAAAATCTCTAAACTTTCTTGGCATTTATCCGTCCAAGTAAATGGTACATCTTTCCTCAATAGCTTGGTCAGTGGGGAGGCAATTATCGAGAATTTCTTTACAAATCTTTGATAATAACCAGAAAGTCCCAAGAAAACTTCGAACCTCGAAAACATTCTTCAGAGTTTTTCATTCAACTATAGCTTGTACTGTCTTGGGATCTACTCTTATCCCCTCTGCCCAAACCACATGGCCAAGAAAAGCAACTTCTGACAACCAAAATTCACACTTTGACAACTTAGCATACAACTTCTTTTCTCAAAAGGTCTGAAGAACAATGCGAAGATGGGTATCATGTTCTTCCTTTACCATTGAATAAACTAAATTATCATCAATGAATATCACCAAAAATTGATCAAAGTAAGGTTGAAATACTCGGTTCATCAGATCTATGAATGCCGCATGAGCATTTTTCAAACCAAACGACATCACTACAAGCTCATAGTGTTCATACCGAGTTTGGAAAACTATCTTCAGAATATCTTCTTCCTTGATCTTTTACTGATGATACCCCGATCGGAGATCAATCTTAAAAAATACAGTTACGCCTTTTAACTGGTCAGAAAGATCATCAATCTTCAGAAGAGGATACTTATTCTTTACTGTCACCTTATTTAACTGACGGTAATCTATGCATAATCACATGGATCCATGTTTTTTTCACAAATAACACTGGTGCGCCCCAGAGTGACATACTGGACCATATAACACCTTGATCTAACAATTCTTACAGTTGCACATTTAACTCCCGAAACTAGGTTGGAGCCATTCTATATGGTGTAACACTCCTTACCCGGTCTAGGAGCAAACCAGTTTAAGAAGTGTTACCAAACAATCAAACGACGTCTTAGCAAAACTTGACTAAGCATGCGACCAGAAATCATGGAGATTAATTTTTTTTTAAACTTGAAAAGGTCTCCTCTCAACTTTAAAACATGTACGAGCGAATAAACATACATTGAGCAAAATATTTCAACCACTAGATCATAGCATGCCTTATATTTATGTACTTCAGATCACAAGGTTTGTTACATATTTCTACCATCATATGAAAATTCTTTCATTCATACATATTATTAAACTTAGATTTAGTACCAACTTGCATACTTCTAACCATTTCTATGACATAACAATCGTTGATTAAGATCATTCAAGAAGATGATAGTTACACTCAAATGCTAAGATCAAAGTTATTTCAAAATTTGAAATAATCATATCTAGTTACATATAACATACGCATAGCAATATCTTACACGTATTCATTGCCATACTTACTAATTGTTGAGTTTAACCATCAATTTAATCACATGAGATACGTTACCACTTTAGGGTTAACACATGTTAATAGATTTATAAATCAGCCACATACATGAATGACAACAAAATGGTCTAATAACTTAAGACACATAAAGATATCTAAATAACCAAACAAACATACTAACTACTATAATTCATATAGCAAGCAATTACGAAATAACTATAGGCCCATTACAAAACTTGAATACTTATAAAACTTATATACATGTGTAGCCAAAATGGAATCTAAATGCACTATGCATAATTGTTATCTATGTGCCACCATCTATGAGTATAAAGGTAATATTTTAAATCATACTTATGGGTCCTTGTGATCACGTCCAAGCTCAGGAGAAACTCCGATGGCATAATTACCCCAAAATGTAAGAAGGAAAAGAGTAAGCGATTGTTTAATAAGGTAGCTTAAAGCGACTAAAAGTGTGAAACTATAATCTATCATTTCCATCAAGTTTGTGAATCATAAAAAAAATCTAAGATTGGACAAGGAAATTAGCCATTTCAAAACATGTCATTCGAACCAGCAATCACTTACATACAAGGATATTCACATAGGGTATTTACATGTATAACTGATCCTCAAACAAAACACATACATATACATATAGGTGCCCAAGTCGAACATATTCATCTATACACAAGGTATTCAAGCAAGACACAATTCATACGTTCTCATGGTTAATCATACAAAGTATAGGCATATATACTCATGATTATTCAAACCGAACATATCCATATCTATACTCAAGATATTCAAACAAGATACTTTCTATGTTCACATGGTTAATCAAACAAAGTTTAGGCATATATATTCATGAGTATTCAAACCAAACATATCCATGTATATATACTCAAGATATTCAAACAAGATACATTCTATATTCACATGGTTAATCAAACAAAGCTTAGGCATATATATTCATGAGTATTCAAACCAAACATATCCATGTATATACTCAAGATATTCAAACACAATACATTCTATATTCACATGGTTAATCAAACAAAGCATAGTCATATATATTCATAAAATATGTAATACTCGAGGCATCACACATAGCATCTCAAATTCATGATTTCTTGTTACACAATTATCTAACATAATATACTAGAGATAGGTGGTACTTATTAAATAAGCTATTCCACATAGCAATTTAGGAGTAAGTGATACTTGTCACACAAGTTATCTATCATAGCATATCATGAATAAGTTATTTTTTATATAAGTTATTAGACATAGCATTTAATGAATATTTTTACTTATTTCTTAGTATCAAACTAGTATATCAACATGCAAGTTAGATAGCACACAAGATATCAAACGTATCAAGTCACATTTATGAAATACTTATACACACTCAAAACACTCCAATACACACTTGTTTACTTGCAAAACTGACCCAATTTATGTATATGCATATTTATTTTCGAAACAACTCTCTACATGCTTGAGTTGTCCAAAACAGTCCTCCGGTCATATGTTTCAAATTTATGTATTCCAAATAGTCCATAACATATTAACTTTACACAAAATAATTCACCAATCATGTATATTTATTTAAACATTCAAGACAGTCCAAGGCATGATCATTTCTATTAAGTCAGTCTAATACATTTCAAACCAAGAACATATATATATACTTGGATATTCAACAAGGCATATATATATATATATGTACACATAGGTATTCAAATAAGCTCATATACATGGATACTCAACAAAACACATACTTATATACATGGATACTCAACAAAGCATATATATATGTATGTACACATAGGTAATTGAATAAGCACATATACTTGGATAATCAACAAAGCACATACTTACATACATGGATACTCAACAAGGCATATACATCTGTACACATTTGTATTCGAATAAGCATATCTACTCACCCAAAAGATGATCAATAGTTAATAGATACACATTTCTTGATATGCTAGTCATTACAATAGTTCAATAATTCAATTTATAACTTTCATGGTTTTTCTTTAATGTGGTTCATTAATACGTAAGTTATTTGACACATAGGACTTTAAACTTAATATACCATAACATGAATTTCTTGGAATATAAGATATTAAACATATCATATCATATACATGAATTTCTTGGCATATAAGATATTAAACATGCTATATCATAAAAATGAATTTCTTGACATATAAGATATTGTGATAATTTCTTAATTTAACTTGCGAATTTCATTATTGTTCTTTAACATAGCCTTGAGATTCAAGTAACAACCTAGGTACACGAATCCCTAACCAACTGCCACCAAATAAAAAGGGTACTCGCAGTATTGGTCAATCCCTCCTACTGTCGCCAAGTGACCACAAAACTTCCCTCCTACTGTCGCCAAATAAGGATCGTAGTCCAGGATCGTAGTCTACCCCAAAACACTAGCTCTATGGACTCTATGGCATGCCAGGTATACCTAAGACTGACTCGAAACTAGTGCTTTCACATTTAACCAATCTTATTAGAAACAAAATTGAGCATAGCTCCTTATTCAGATAATCATATATCATTCACATTCCTTGACTTTTCAAGCCCATATACAACATTACTTCCATTATGATCATAGCTTCAAAGCCTTTTTTAATCTAAAGAACGTTTCATAACTCTTACTGGAGATAAGCATAACTTTAAAATTTATATACTTATATATGCAAGGCTTATACACAACATATCAACATTTTCAATTACACGTAACTTTTGAATATGCAGTTCTTAGCATATCAACATGTATAACTGTCACTCAAACAAAACACATACATATACATATAGGTGCCCAAGTCAAACGTATTCATCTGTACACAGGGTATTCAAGCAAGACACAATTAAGACATTCTCATGGTTAATCATACAAAGCATAGGCATATATACTCATGACTATTCAAACCGAACATATCCATATATATACTCAAGATATTCAAACTAGATACATTCTATATTCACATAGTTAATCAAACAAAGCTTAGGCATATATATTCATGAGTATTCAAACCAAACATATATATATATATATATACTCAAGATATTCAAACAAGATATATTCTATATTATTCACATGGTTAATCAAACAAAGCTTAGGCATATATATTCATGAGTATTCAAACCAAACATATCCATATATATACTCAATATATTCAAACAAGATACATTTTATATTCATATGGTTAATCAAACAAAGCATAGTCATAAATATTCATAAAATACTTAATACTCGAGGCATCACACATAGCATCTCAAATTCATGATTTCTTATTACACAATTATCTAACATAATATATTAGAGATTGGTGGTACTTATTAAATAAGCTATTCTACATAGCAATTTAGGAGTAAGTGATACTTGTCACACAAGTTATCTATCATTGCATATCATGAATAAGTTATTTTTATATAATTTATTTGACATAGCATTTCTTGAATATTTTTACTTATTTCTTAGATTATCAAACTAGTATATCAATATTCAAGTTAAATAGCACCCAAGATATCAAACGTATCAAGTCACATTTATGAAATATTTATACACACTCAAAACACTCCAATACATACTTGTTTACATGCAAAACTGACCCAATTTATGTATATACATATTTATTTTGAAACAACTCTCTACATGCTTGAGTTGTCCAAAACAGTCCTCCGGTCATATGTTTACAAATTTATGTATTCCAAATAGTCCATAACATATTGACTTTACACAAAATAATTCACCAATCATGTATATTTATTTAAACATTCAAAACAGTCCAAGACATGATCATTTCTATTAAGTCAGTCTAATACATTTTGAACTAAGAACATATATATATACTTGGATATTCAACAAGGCATATATATATATATATGTACACATAGGTATTCAAATAAGCTCATATACATGGATACTCAACAAAACACATACTTATATACATGGATACACAACAAAGCATATATATATATATATGTACACATAGGTAATTGAATAAGCATATATACTTGGATAATCAACAAAGCACATAATTACATAGATGGATGCTCAACAAGGCATCTACATGTGTACACATTTGTATTCGAATAAGCATATCTACTCACCCAAAATATATTCAATAGTTAATAGATACACATTTCTTGATATGCAAGTCATTACAATAGTTCAATAATTCAATTTATAACTTTCATGGTTTTTCTTTAATATGGTTCATTAATACGTAAGTTATTTGACACATAGGACTTTAAACTTAATATACCATAACATGAATTTCTTGGAATATAAGATATTAATCATATCATATCATAAACATGAATTTCTTGATATATAAGATATTAAACATATATATCATAAAAATTAATTTCTTGACATATAAGATATTGTGATAATTTCTTAATTTAACTTGCAAATTTTATTATTGTTCTTTAACATAGCCTTGAGATTCAAGTAACAACCTAGGTACACGAATCCGCAACCAACCGCCACCAAATAAAAGGGTACTCGTAGTATTGGTCAATCCCTCCTACTGTCACCAAGTGACCACAAAACTTCCCTCCTACTATCGCCAAATAAGGATCGTAGTCCAGGATCGTAGTCTACCCCAAAACACTAGCTCTATGGACTCTATGGCATACCAACTATACCTAAGACTGACTCGAAACCATGGCTTTCACATTTAACCAATCTTATTAGAAACAAAATTGAGCATAGCTCTTTATTCAGATAATTAGATATCATTCACATTCCTTGACTTTTCAAGCCCATATACAACATTACTTCCATTATGATCATATCTCCAAAGCCTTTTTAATCTAAAGAACGTTTCATAACTCTTACTGGAGATAAGCATAACTTTAAAATTTATATACTTATATATGCAAGGCTTATACACAACATATCAACATTTTCAATTACACGTAACTTTTGAATATGCAGTTCTTAGCATATCAACATGTATAACTGTCACTCAAACAAAACACATACATATACATATAGGTGCCCAAGTCAAACGTATTCATCTGTACACAGGGTATTCAAGCAAGACACAATTAAGACATTCTCATGGTTAATCATACAAAGCATAGGCATATATACTCATGACTATTCAAACCGAACATATCCATATATATACTCAAGATATTCAAACTAGATACATTCTATATTCACATAGTTAATCAAACAAAGCTTAGGCATATATATTCATGAGTATTCAAACCAAACATATATATATATATATATATACTCAAGATATTCAAACAAGATATATTCTATATTCACATGGTTAATCAAACAAAGCTTAGGCATATATATTCATGAGTATTCAAACCGAACATATCCATATATATACTCAATATATTCAAACAAGATACATTTTATATTCATATGGTTAATCAAACAAAGCATAGTCATAAATATTCATAAAATACTTAATACTCGAGGCATCACACATAGCATCTCAAATTCATGATTTCTTATTACACAATTATCTAACATAATATATTAGAGATTGGTGGTACTTACTGCACAAGCTATTCTACATAGCAATTAGGAGTAAGTGATACTTGTCACACAAGCTATCTATCATTGCATATCATGAATCTGTTATTTTTCATATAATTTATTTGACATAGCATTTCTTGAATATTTTTACTTATTTCTTAGATTATCAAACTAGTATATCAATATTCAAGTTAAATAGCACCCAAGATATCAAACGTATCAAGTCATATTTATGAAATATTTATGCACACTCAAAACACTCCAATACATACTTGTTTACATGCAAAACTGTCCCGATTTATGTATATACATATATATATTCGAAACAACTCTCTACATGCTTGAGTTGTCCAAAACAGTTCTCCAGTCATATGTGTACAATTTATGTATTCCAAATAGTCCATAACATACTTGACTTTACACAAAACAATTCACCAATCACGTATATTCATTTAAACATTCAAAACAGTCCAAGACATGATCATTTCTATTAAGTCAGTCTAATACATTTTGAACTAAGCACATACATATATACTTGGATATTCAGCAAGGTATATATATATATCTGTACACATAGGTATTCGAATAAGCTCATATACATGGATACTCAACAAGACACATACTTATATACATGGATACACAACAAAGCATATGTATATATATATGTACGCATAGGTAATCGAATAAGCATATATACTTGGATACTCAACAAAGCACATAATTACATAGATGGATGCTCAACAAAGCATCTACATGTGTACACATTGGTATTCGAATAAGCACATCTACTCACCCAAAATATATTCAATAGTCAATAGATACACATTACTTGATATGCAAGTCATTACAATAGTTCAACGATTCAATTTATAACTTTCATGGTTTTTCTTTAATATGGTTCATTAATACGTAAGTTATTTGACACATAGGACTTTAAACTTATTATACCATAACATGAATTTCTTGGCATATAAGATATTAATCATATCATATCATAAACATGAATTTCTTGATATATAAGATATTAAACATATCATATCATAAACATTAATTTCTTGACATATAAGATACTATGATAATTTCTTAATTTAACTTGCAAATTTTATTATTGTTCTTTAACATAGCCTTGAGATTCAAGTAACAGCCTAGGTACACGAATCCGCAACCAACTGTCGTCAAATAAAAAGGGTACTCGTAGTACCGGTCAATCTCTCCTACTGTCACCAGGTGACCACAACACTTCCCTCCTACTATCGCCAAATAAGGATCGTAGTCCAGGACCGTAGTCTACCCCAAAGCACTAGCTCTATGGACTCTATGGCATACCAACTATACCTAAGACTGACTCGAAACCATGGCTTTCACATTTAACCAATCTTATTAGAAACAATGTTGAGCATAGCTCTTTATTCAGATAATTAGATATCTTTCGCATTGCTTGACTTATCAAGCCCATATACAACATTACTTCCATTATGATCATATCTCCAAAGCCTTTTTAATCTAAAGAACGTTTCATAACTCTTACTAGAGATAAGCATAACTTTCAAATTTATATACTTATATATGCAAGGCTTATACACAACATATCAACATTTTCAATTACACGTAACTTTTGAATATGCAGTTCTTAGCATATCAACATGTTCAAATACATATATCATTCAAATTACATTCCATAGGATGTTAACATATTCAATTACACATAACTTTTGAACACGTATTTCAAAACACATCAGTATATTCCATTTATATAACATTCAAATACAACTTGCTTTATACCCAACATTTTTGTATGTCATATAGTATTCTATGAATATAGTTCTTACCTTGTATTCCAAGCCAAATCATAAACATAGCTTGATACAATTCTGAAGTGAAAAGAATTTAAATCAAAGAAAGGTGCCCGGGAAGGCTGTAGACCTATCCCGATGCTTTAAACTACACTTACAGTTTGTTCCGACCTAGTTTTTTTCTCGAGTCATGATCCACTTTAGTACTATTCTTCACTCCATGGTCTAAACATAGCAAGAGTACAACCATATATTACATCAATCCCTAATAACTTTTCACTTGCAACACACTCAAATTATCATTTAATTCACACAAAATTGTCTCTAATATTCATATGCTTACAAATTAATTCTTAATACACAAGAATACCATCACATAGGCATAAATGAGTATATTATTGTTTGTATACATGCCAAATCAGTCCATTTTATTTACATACATGTAGAACAGTCCTTAAACTTGTAAAAAAACAGTCCTTACAATCTCACAAAATAGTCCTGTAATACCCCAAATTACGGTCTAGTAGTATGTAGCTATTTTGAATGTTTTCCAATTTAAATCAAAATTCTTGGATTGGGTAGTTAAGGTCTCATAATTAAATTAGAAAGGATCTATAATACACAAAAACATGTCTTGGAAGTATGTTTCCAATTCATGTGTGACTTATATTAATCTAATTTATTTCATGGTAGCTAAGTTAAGTGTTTAGGACTAAAAAGAAATAAAAAAGTAAGGATGCTCTTTGAACAAAGGACTAAATCGAATGATGGTCCAAATTAGGAGCTTACAAGCTAAAACTTATTAAGTTTAAGGACTAAAAAGAAATAAAAAAAGTAAGGATGCTCTTTGTACAAAGGACTAAATCGAATGATGGTCAAAATTAGGAGCTTGCATGCTAAAACTTATTAAGTTTAAGGACATGCACACTTGTAGAAAATTGATGAAGGCAAGTGTGAGTGGTGACTCACAGCTATAGTGGAGATTGAAAGATGAACAAAATAAAAGTGTGTTCATCTTCCTTGATATTTTCTCATGATCAAATCTTAATGTTTTAGAGAGAGAGACTTGTTTATGAAGTTCACAAGAGGGAATTAAGCCTTGTAACTCAATTTCATGAGTTCTTATTCGAATGGCTTAGAGGAGGGTAAATTCTTTCTTCCTTTCCCTTAATTTAGAGTTTGATTTAAGAAATTTTTATTGTTTGGATTCATATACATATTATGCGTGTTTGTAGAAACAAATACATGTCATGAACTCCTCTTGGATCATTAGATTGTCACCATTTTTGTTTGTGAACTCATATTTGCACTTGAAATTTTGTCATGCCAATTAGAATGGTTTGAATTGGAAACTGTTCTGCTTGATTTTGAGTTTAGTAGACTGTTTTGAACATAAATTTATAATTATGCAAAGTATGCTGGACTGTTTGTTGTATAAGAGGTGTATACATGTTAATTGGGATTGTTTTGAGTAAATTAGTAACTTGTTGGACTGTTTTGGCTGTCATCATTGAGCATGTATAAAACTGGACTATTTTGAGTAAATTGGCAATTTGTTGGACTGTTTTGAATGTCATCTTTGAGCATCTATAAAACTGGACTGTTTTTAGTAAGTTGGTAATAAGTGGACTGTTTTGATATGTGAAAGTATGTATACATATATAATAGGGACTGTTTTAAATGTATATAAAATATAAGGGCTGAATTGGTGATGTAAAAACAAAGGAACTTATTTTGATAACTAGGTGGATTGTTTTGATGTACACATGATTATATAAGTAAAATTGGCATGATATGCAAATACATGAACTTGGGATCTATCTTAGATATGTATGAGAGTGAAAATAAGTTAGATTAACATGTTAGAACTACCATCTAGGTGAATAATGAAGTTAAAATCTAGCCTAGTGAAATCTGCCCAAAAAACTCTGTTCTGGGCAATAAATTTGAAAAATCACCATAAATTGTATAAAGGGAATTTAAGGCTAAAAATTTTATGGACAATGCCTTAACATGTCTAAACTCACTAGGAGAAAACGGAAACTGAATTTTGGAGTGTAAAATGGATTTTAGAAATGAAAATCTAGAGACAGTGCAAACTGTCCAATAATGCAATTGGTCTGCCTTTAAGTTAAAAACTGTATTAATTGGTAAATAATAAAAAATTCAAGGCCTATATGGTTAAAAATATAATTAAGTTAGCTTTCCAACGGTGTAAACCAATTGAAATTACGATGTACGGAATGAAAGATATGAATATTTAAGCAAGTAATGCACATGCTGCCTGGCAGCAGCAACCTTGATGTTTTGAAATGAATGAATTATGTGTATTGATGCCCTGATTTGAAGAAATGAATGTACTTTGTCTTGACCTCAATTTAATTGTATGAATTGTTAGAGCAAGGAGTAAACCTTGTGGAATAAGAAAGGAGTGGCCAAGCTAGTGGCAAACACAATGGAGTTTGGATTCAAGACTAGCTAAGCTTGGAGTATTGTGAGTGTAATTTACAATAGGGTTAGGACTTAGGTCCTAACCAAAATTTACATGTCTATCTTCTTGCTATTGATATGCCATGATAATGAGCTTAATTAAACTTAAATATGAATTAAAAGGGAAGATTGGACTAAGCTGAAATTTGTGATTAAGTAATAGCATGGAAATGGATAAGTTAAATTATTTAGAAAGAAATGTGTAAACATTGTGTGATTCCATGCCTTGAATGATTCCATTCGAATTGCTTGCTTGAGTTACACTATGGATGTAAATGCTTGATTTCTTGTACTTGATTGTGCATATTCGAGTAGTGGCATGTATGTATTATAATGATATATGATGCTAGATCCTTGTATCATGAATGCAATTCACTCGAATGCTTATTACTTGAAATGCTTGCTATTTGAAAAGCTTGTCGCTTGAAGTGCTTGAATTGCTTGTTAATTGAAATGCTTGAATCCTTGTACTTGAAATGTGACCTATCCGAAATGCTTGATTACGTGTCTTGGATGTATTGATTCGAATTTCTTGCTTAGTATTGCTCTTATGATATAAATACTTGTAAAAGTGATAAAAACCATGATTATAAGGATATAACTCGATGCCTAAGATGGCATGTGAAATGTTTACTTGAATAACAAGTTAAATTGCAAAATGTTGAGCTGAGGCTCAACTACCCTAAGGGCTAAGCTTGATCTTGAAATACTTGTTTGAATATAATCATTGAACATGAATTGTCTTACCTTGAATATGAATTGTCTTTACATGAACATGAAACACTTGAAAACGTGAAAGGCAATTGAAGAGCTAAGGCTCAATTGGCCTAAGGGCTAAAGTATAATATTGTTATACCTTGATTGAATTGATTCTTGAATGATACATGATCTTAAACTTGAAAAGCTTGAAAACCCTTGAATAAATGAAGTGTAATCAAACAACCTTGGTTTCTAGTTGAATAGGTAGAAGGGAATGCCTTAGAGTATAGAGCTTATTGTGTCAGGGTGGACTACGGTGACAGTGGGAGGGTTGACCAGTACTACGGTACATCTTGTAGCGACAGTTGGTTGGAGCCTCAATTACCTAGATAAACTATGAGCTAGGGATTGTGTTAAAAGAATATAAATGAGTTAATAAATATGAATTGCTCGATTACTTGTCATGTAACCATGAATTGTTTGATTTCTTGATATGTAAGTATGAATTATTGTATTGGTTGGATACTTGATTTCCTAGACAAACTATGAACCAAGGATTGTGTTAAAAGATAATAAATGAACTAATATAACCATGAATACTTGAAATACTAGACATGAATCCTTGAAATACTCGAATTGCTTGACATGTAATGCTTGATTCTTGACATGAAACTCTTGAAATGATAATTGCCTTTGCTTGGACCTTGTATTGTATGATTTGATACTTGGAATAGCTTATGGTCTCACTGGAGCTAATGTCTACTTGATTGGTTTACTTGAATTACTTGACATGTAAACTTGAATACTTGAATTACTTGATATGTAAACTTGCTAATTGGATTACTTGACATGTATTCTTGAAATGACAAACATGTAAACTTGAACTATTGGTTACTTAACTTGTATACTTGAACTTCTTGCCACATGATTATTACTTGAAATAGATCTTGATCTTACATGAATTCATGAGTATTATTGTAAACTTGTATTGAATGAAAAGTTTGAAATGCATTATGGTTATACTTGACTTGATAAAAATGTGTATTGCTTGAGTGTTGCTGCCATGTACACCTTGTACATGAAAATATGGACTGTTTTATGTGATTAACATGTAAAACTTGAGTGTTGCTGTCATGTACACCTTGTACATGAAAATATGGACTATTTTATGTGATTAACATGTAAAACTTGAGTGTTGCTGCCATATATACCTTGTACATGAAAATATGAGCTGTCTTGAAATGTTAAAATGTATAAGAATACTATATGGACAGTTTTGTCAATTTGTGATCAAATTATGAGCTGTCTTGAAATGTTAAAATGTATAAACATTTAAAATAGATAGTTTGAATAAATTAGAGGTCATGAAGTTGTATATATGAACTTGAGTTGGCCTGTAATATCACGAAGGCTTAAATGCTAAACTTGGAGTATGTAATGATATAATTCTCATGTGGATTAAATGGATTAAGCTGCGCATATGTTATGTGTTTGAATTAAGTATGTCCTAGTCAAGTATGCTAGTCGAATGCCTTGTATGAACATATAAATGCTTGAATAAATATCATAAATTATTCATGTATACTTGAACTTGAATTGCCGAATGGGTAAAGAATGAAACCATGCAAGCTACTTGAAGTATGATTCGAATAAATGCTCATATGAACTTGATTTGCTGCGAGCATATGGAAATTGAAATGAAATGTACACATTTTTCCTAATGATGTACATGACATTAAGACTCATGAATGTGAAAACTGTTTTATGACATGCTAGAACTTGTTATTGCCTAATATGAAGGGATCAAATGTACATGCTTTGCTTGTTCACATGCCTAAATAGTAGTTAACCTTGAATGACCTATAATGTCTATGAAAAATGATATGCTTGCTTAAAATATGTTTGATTTCATGTACATATGATTGTGTTTAGTTAAAATTACATGAAATATTTACATGTCTTGAACGTAACGGGATTGGGTACAAAAGAATATGTTCTTGTCTAAGTATGATATCTGAATGCTATGCATGTTCGCATGTTTAAATAGTAGACATATTTAAATGTAGAATTGTAAATGTATAACCAAGTTGGTAATCTAGGGTGAATAAAATACATATTCTTGTTGTATGATAATCTATGAACGTTTAAATGCCTTGTTAGTCACTCAACTCATCTAATAGGGACGAGTTCTTGAAAATTTTTAAATTATTCGTGTTTCCAGTGTTCCCCAAAATGCTCCTCAGCCGGTTTACTACTAAACTGAGTGGGGCGTTACATTTATTGGTATCAGATCATGGTTTAGTCGATTCTCAGACTAAACATGGACTCACTGCATTGTCATAAGTCTAGTGAGCCACCTAGGAGTTTGAGTTCTTGATTGTATTGGTAGTTTGTAACCAATATAGTTATTTTCTTTGTTTGACAAATTCAGAGTATGTAAAAATATTCTGAACTTGATAGCGACAATCCTTCGTCATCGAAGAAATTCGAGGGCGAATTTCTTTTAAGGGGGGATAATTGTAATACCCCAAATTACGGTCTAGTAGTATGTAGCTATTTTGAATATTTTCCAATTTAAATCAAAATTCTTGGATTGGATAATTAAGGTCCTAGAATTAAATTAGAAAGGATCTATAATACACAAAAACATGTCTTGGAAGTATGTTTCCAATTCAAGTGTGACTTATATTAATCTAATGTATTTCATGGTAGCTAAGTTAAGTGTTTAGGACTAAAAAGAAATAAAAAAAGTAAGGATGCTCTTTGTACAAAGGACTAAATCGAATGATGGTCAAAATTAGGAGCTTGCATGCTAAAACTTATTAAGTTTAAGGACATGCACACTTGTAGAAAATTGATGAAGGCAAGTGTGAGTGTGAGTGGTGACTCACAGCTATAGTGGAGATTGAAAGATGAACAAAATAAAAGTGTGTTCATCTTCCTTGATATTTTCTCATGATCAAATCTTAATGTTTTAGAGAGAGAGAGACTTGTTTATGGAGTTCACAAAAGGGAATTAAGCCTTGTAACTCAATTTCATGAGTTCTTATTCGAATAGCTTAGAGGAGGGTAAATTCTTTCTTCCTTTCCCTTAATTTAGAGTTTGATTTAAGAAATTTTGATTGTTTAGATTCTTATACATATTATGTATGATTGTAGAAACAAATACATGTCATGAACTCCTCTTGGATCATTAGATTGTCCTCATTTTTTTTGTGAACTTATATTTGCACTTGAAATTTGGTCATGGCAATTAGAATGGTTTGAATTGGAAACTGTTCTGCTTGATTTTGAGTTTAGTAGACTGTTTTTAACATAAATATATATTTTGCAAAGTATGCTGGACTGTTTGTTGTATAATATGTGTATACATGTTAATTGGGATTGTTTCTAGCAAATTAGCAACTTGTTGGACTGTTTTGAATGTCATCTTTGAGCATGTATAAAACTGGACTGTTTTGAGTAAATTGGCAACTTGTGGGACTGTTTTGCATGTCATCTTTGAGCATGTATAAAACTGGACTGTTTTGAGTAAGTTGGTAATAAGTGGATTGTTTTGATATGTGAAAGTATGTATACATGTATAATAGGGACTGTTTTAAATGTATATAAAATAAAAGGGCTGAATTGGTGATCTAAAAACAAAGGAACTTATTTTGATAACTAGGTGGATTGTTTTGATGTACACATGATTATATAAGTAAAATTGGCATGAAATGTAAATAAATGAACTTTGGAGCTATCTTATACATGTATGAGAGTGAAAATAAGTTAGATTAACATGTTAGAACTACCATCTAGTTGAATAATGAAGTTAAAATCTAGCCTAGTGAAATCTGCCCAGAAAACTCTGTTATGGGCAGTAAATTTGAAAAATCGCCATAAATTGTATAAAGGGAATTTAAGGCTGAAAATTTTATGGACAATGCCTTAACATGTCTAATTTCATTAAGATAAAACAGAACTGAATTGTGGATTGTAAAATGGATTTTAGAAATGAAAATCTAGGGACAGTTCAAACTGTCCGGTAATGCAATTGGTCTGTCTTTAAGTTAAAAACTGTATTAATTGGTAAATAATAAAAATGCAAGTCCTATATGGTTAGAAAGATAATTAAGTTAGCTTTCCAACGGTGTAAACCAGTTGAAATTACGATGTACGGAATGAAAAATATGAATATTTAAGCAAGTAATTCACATGCTGCCTGGCAGCAGCAGCCTTGATGTTTTGAAATGAATGAATTATGTGTATTGTTTCCCTGTTTTGAAGAAATGAATGTACTTTGTCTTGACCTTGATTTAATTGTATGAATTGTTAGAGAAGGAGTAAATCTTGTGGAAGAAGAAAGGAGTGGCCAAGCTAGTGGCAAACACAAAGGAGTTTGGATCCAAGACTAGCTAAGCTTGGAGTATTGTGAGTGTAGTTTACAATAGGGTTAGGACTTAGGTCCTAACCAAAATTTACATGTCTATCTTCTTGCTGTTGATATGCCATGATAATGAGCTTAATTAAACTTGAATATGAATTAAAAGGGAATATTGGACTAAGCTGAAATTTGTGATTAAGTAATAGCATGGGAATGGATAAGTTAAATTATTTAGAAAGAAATGTGTAAACATTGTGTGATTCCATGCCTTGAATGATTTCATTCGAATTGCTTGCTTGAGTTACACTACAGATGTAAATGCTTGATTTCATGTACTTGATTGTGCCTATTCGAGTAGTGGCATGTATGTATTATAATGATATATGATGCTAGATCCTTGTATCATGAATGCAATTCACTCGAATGCTTATTACTTGAAATGCTTGAAATGCTTGCTATTTGAAAAGCTTGTCACTTGAAGTTCTTGAAATGCTTGTTAATTGAAATGCTTGAATCCTTGTACTTGAAACGTGACCTATTCGAAATGCTTGATTCTGTGTCTTTGATGTATTCATTCGAATTTCTTGCTTAGAATTGCTCTTATGATATAAATACTTGTAAAAGTGATATAAACCATGAATATAAGGATATAACTAGATGCCTAAGACGACATATGTAAAATGTTTACTTGAATAACTAGTTAAATTGCAAAATGTTGAGGTAAGGCTCAACTACCCTAAGGGCTAAGCTTGATCTTGAAATACTTGTTTGAATATAATCCTTGAACATTAATTGTATTGCCTTGAACATGAATTGTCTTACCTTGAATATGAATATGTCTTGCCATGAACATGAAACACTTGAAAACGTGAAAAGTAATTGAAGAGCTAAGGCTCAATTGGACTAAGGGCTAAAGTATGATATTGCTATACCTTGCTTGAATTGATTCTTGAATGATACATAATCTTGAACTTGAAAAGCTTGAAAACCTTTGAATAAATGAAGTGTAATCAAACAACCTTGGTTGCTAGTTGAATAGGTATAAGGGCATGCCTTAGAGTCTAGAGCTAGTTTTGTCAAGGTGGATTACGGTCCAGGGCTAAGGACCCTAATTGGCGACAGACGGAGGGTACGTATGTGTGGTCTTTGGCGACAATAGGAGGGTTGACCAGTACTACGGAACATCTTGGGACGACAGTTGGTTGGAGACTTGATTACCTAGACAAACTATGAACCAAGGATTGTGTTAAAAGAATATAAATGAGTTAATAAATATGAATTGCTTGATTACTTGTCATGTAACCATGGATAGCTTCACTACTTGTTATGTAAACATCAATTGCTTGATTACTTGTCATGTAACCATGAATTGTTTGATTTCTTGATATGTAAGTATGAATTATTGTCTTGGTTGGAAACTTGATTTCCTAGACAATCTATGAACCAAGGATTGTGTTAAAAGATAATAAATGAACTAATATAACCTTGAATACTTGAATTAATTGACATGAATCCTTGAAATACTCGAATTGCTTGACATGTAATGCCTGATTCTTGACATGAAACTCTTGAAATGATAATTGCTTATGCTTGGACCTTGTATTGAGTGATTTGCTACTTGGGATGACTTATGGTCTCACTGGAGCTAATGTCTACTTGATTGGTTTACTTGAATTACTTGACATGTAAACCTAAATAATTGAATTACTTGATATGTAAACTTTCCAATTGGATTACTTGACATGTATTCTTGAAATGACAAACATAAAAACTTAAACTATTGGTTACTTGACTTGTATACTTGAACTTTTTGCCACATGATTATTACTTGAAATAGATCTTGATCATACTTGAATTCATGAGTATTATTGTAAACTTGTCTTGAATGAAAAGCTTGAAATGCATTATGGTTATACTTGACTTGATAAAAATGTGTATTGGTTGAGTGTTGCTTCCATGTACACCTTGTACATGAAAATATGGACTGTTTTATGTGATTAACATGTAAAACTTGAGTGTTGATGTATGTACACATTGTACATGAAAATATGGTGATTAACATGTAAAACTTGAGTGTTATTGCCATATACACCTTGTACATGAAAATATGAGCTGTCTTGAAATGTTAAAATGTATAAGAATACTATATGGACAGTTTTGTCAATGTGTGATCAAATTATGAGCTGTCTTGAAATGTTAAAATGTATAAACATGTAAAATGGGTAGATTTGAATAAATTAGTGGTCATCATGGATTGTTTTGCATTACAAGAATGTATAAACATGTATAATGGACAGTTAAGTAACAAGGATTAAATTAAAGAAAGTAAACAAGCAATAATTAAGGCTTAAGGCTTACATGCTACTTAAAATTTATACTTGTACACTTGATAAACTTGTCACATGAAATGCTACTCGAAATGGAATTATACTCTCACTTGAATCAATGTGTAAAACTTGTGAACATATCTTGAGTGATAAGTTTGAAATAAATTGTGATTATTTTACTTGACCTGGAAATGTTATGATTTTCCTAAATATGCTATCGATTGACTTGAAATGATTGAAGATTGAATGATGATCTATGATTTTGCTTGTTATGCTATCTTGCTATTCGAATGATACTAGAAAATGTTTACTTGATAACTCCTCGATAATCTTACCATGCTGCTTTAATTGCTTGATAAAATGGTTACTTAACATGTGCTTGTCTTAATATTTGATTTCCATAAATATGATGATACATGAGTTCATGATTTTTGCTTGAATTGGAATGCTATAAACATTAATTGGGCTACTTGATCAATAGAGACATGACATAATTATTGGTTAGAACTAGTACTACCTCACTAAGTATATATCGTACTTATCACTCTCGTTTCCTCTCTTCCCAAACCATAGGTTAGGTGCTTCAAGGTGAATTACTTAATCCCGAAGTCAGATTTCTCGAGCTTGAAGTAAGATACAAGCAAAACCATAAGTATGAACCCATACTTTTTTCTAATGCTCCTAGTGGCTGGTGGCACCTAGTCTTGTATATAGTAAGCTAGGACATGCATTATGTTAATCAAAAGTTGTATATATGAACTTGAGTTATCCTGTAATATCACGAGGCTTAAATGCTAAACTTGGAGTAGGTAATGATATAATTCTCATGTGGATTAATTGGATTAAGTTGTACATATGTTATGTGTTTGAATTGAGTATGTCCTAGTCAAGTATGCTAGTCGAATGCCTTGTATGAACATATAAAAACGAGTTGGTAATCATAATAAAATCATGCTTGTTGTATGATAATATATGACGTTTAAATGCGTTGTAGTCAAACTTATCTAATAGGGATGAGTTCTTGAAAAGTTTTAAAAACGTGTTTTAGTGTTCCCCAAGCAGCCCCTAATTAATTATATTTTTCCAGATTTACTTAAAACAGCCCCTAAACATCATAAACATTAGTTTTTTTTTATTACAAAACAGTCCTAAAACATTATTTTTTTTACAAAACAGCCCCAAACGTTTTTACCAAGCAGCCCCCTGTTTTCCAGATTTACAAATCAGTCTTAAAACATCATAAGCACACAAAAACAGTCCTTAATTAATACAAAACAGCCCTGATTCAATTTGTACACATTTGAAACAGTCCCTATAGAACATTAACAGTCCCTCCCTGTTTTAATTCATTCAAATCAGCCCCTAAATTCATCAAAACAGTCCCTTCTTTAATTCAATTTTATAAAACAGTCCAATTATTCATTTTATACACATATATTTATATATATACCAATTCATTTAGCCACAAGTTTCTAATCAAGCAAGTTTAACATATTGCATGAAACAATCAAATGCTTTAATGACATTCCTACACACAAAATCGGCATTCAGAAACAATCAAAACATGGCACAAGTGATTAGCAACCAAATTCCAATCTGATTTAATAGATTGAAAGAAAGGAAGAACTGGCTTACCCCTTCTTCTTATAAGTCGAACAACATCAAATATTTGAGCTACCAAAACTCATCTTCAAGAATTCCATGGCAACTACTTAACTCTCTCTCTCTCTCTAATTCAAGATTTGGTTATATGAGGATGAAGAAGACACTTTGAATTATCACACCTTGATGGCTGAATCCTCCCTACCATGTCTTCATCTTAATTTGCCATGTGTACTAGTCGTTGGGTTTATATTAGTCTAGCATGCAACTCTTGAAGTTTCATACTAATTTGGTTAAGTCCCCCCATTTAAAATGGCTCTCCATTTCCTCCAAATTTCAATTCAATTCCATTTTACTTGATTGTCTAAATTGATTTTAATTCTATATCAATTTAATCAATGATCCAATATAACATGCTCATTGCATTAATCAATTATAGTCCTTGCTATTATAGCTATCAAATTCTGCTTAATTTAAATATTAATCACAATTCACAAAGGCATGGTAGGAATATAACCAATTCATGCCCCCAATAATCACAATTCAAAAAAGGCAACTCCATTAAGCTTACTAAAAATTTGATTTTGTTGAATTACTATCGAGTAATTCTTATAAATTTGACTTACCCTTGTGCTATGTTCCAATGCATAAGTTACTATCATTATTGAGCTTTTCCCGATCATCACAACGAAGCCCTTCTATCATCATCTTTATATTTGTTAAACCAATAATCTATCGACATTGGTTTTCCATTAATATCCCACCTGAAGTCCAACACTTCAAAACTTCCCATCTCTCTAGCAATAAAAGTCTAAGGAAATTGGGATTGAATTTTCTCTAAAATCATATCTAGGGATCGAAATAATAAACCCCTATTAACTAGGCATTTCTAACTTTACCAACACTTTAACATCATATTGAGCAGAAAGTGGTTAATATCTAAACTTGTTACTACTTTTATGGGCCTCATTCTAATCCAACTGTTTGATCGCTAAACACAATCTCTCAACTCCGAACATCTATAATTTTATACAATCAAATCAACAAGCATTTGCATCAAGTCACTCAAGCATCCAAACAGTAATAATGACATCCTAGTGGCACGTATACACTTACTGACTGACAACAAGCTCGGTTGGATCCAGAACTGGCTAAACCTGTAGCTCTTATACCAATAAATTTAACACCCTTCCCATATCCATCACTGAATACGAGTCAGAGATGTCACATGACACTTTATAAAACAATTCACTCTTGAAAATTGGTAAAATTTTGTTTCTAAAAAATTCAAACATAAAATCGGAGCTCCCTTTACCTTTCAAAAATAACAAAATGTCTATTCAATAAATAATAGACTTTGAACCAAAATAGACAATTTCGTTTCATTTATACATGCCACAAAAATTTATCAAAAACCTCAAGTAGGATGTCATTACTACGGTAGCTTGATGAAATTCTCTGAACTTGATGCAACGTCTTGCTTACTCCAATATCTTGAACCACCTACGTGTGCACAATCAAACACACGCTAAGTACGAACTTGGTGAGGTAATAATCAAGATTAAAAAAACAACTAAATAAGCTTATTCAATTTCATGACTTATTAAACCTCAAGGCTGCATATATATAAAACATCCCATATGCCAATATACTAATCTTTATATTGCATTAGTAATGATTTACTACATGTTAATGTCATAAAACTTTCATGCTTGTCCATTTGTCATAATATGTCATATATGCATAAATGCATCATGATCACTAGATATGTATTACCATCATGTTAATCATATATTAACATAATATAAACCGGATATAAATTTCTTACCAATATACTTGACATTTATTTCAAAAGCTCATAAGCTTATTCACATGTTTATTTTTTTAACCAATAAACCATAGCCCAAATATAAGCCTATAAGGACACTGGGTACACGAGTCAAATATGCACCGAAGTTCTAATACACATAAGGTCGTGCCCACCATATGCACTAAGTGTCCTTTATATACACTATAGTGCTAAACCAAGTATGCAGCGTGCTGTTGGACTCTATGGCATGCCAACTATACCCTGTCCCTCAATGACATACTTGGGCATGTATTCCATATTTATTTCATCCATGACAATGTATATCAACATAATTTAATATTAGTAGTTCATACCCGAAACAACATTCATAATATAACATCATATATAACTAGTGATCCATGCACTTATAATCAACTTTTGACATATTTAAAATATGTCAATCATATGCTCCATGACATAAATATAATGGCAATAAAATTTTAGTAGGCTCATCGCAAGCCAACCCAATGATGCATAAAACATCAATGTGTCATGATACGTATGCAATTGCACTAACCTTGGCCACTTAACACAATGCCTCACTAAGCCCTAGTTCGATCTTTACTTTCATAGTACCTCAAACCTTCTTTGATTCGAGCTTGACTTCATTAATCACATGAATAAAATAAAATATTTGTTAGATTCAAATCTAACGATACCTTAAACATGATGTCTAATATAATCATTCCAATAGAAAATTTCCAAATATTTTCCCTTTCTTCCTTGTATTGTTTAAAAACTCATTATGGTCCTTAGTGACCAATTTGAACCTTCAATCATTCTTCCGAGATTGCTAAATAACGTTTAAATACAAAATGTTTCAAATTCCATTTTCTGACAAATTGTGCTACCTTCAAAGATTTACTTATACGAATACATACTGGATCTTAATTTCCTTTATACTGTAGAAACTAGATAAGATAACGGTTCTAACGGTTTAAGCCACATAAATTAGCAAAATCTATCAAAATTATAAAAATTCTTAACATTCACGTCACAGAGCTATCGAGGCAGAAATTGCTCTGTAATTTTTCTGACCTTCTTTCGAATAAAAATCCATATCTTTTAACACCAAACTCGAAATTAGTTTCCATTTCTTGGAAACAAAACTAGACTAACAAATCTTTACAACAGTATAAAATTCATCATCTAACCATTTTTTAGAATTTATGGCAAATTTTTAAACTTACTTCCATAATTCAAATTCCAACATAACTTTCCATAAATAACTTCTAATTTACACCTTCTCCTTATTTCTCTACTGGTCAATTTAGTCCCACGACTTTACTTCAAATGACTAGAATAAAGCTTGTATTCATATGTTCTCTTTACATCCTTCATCAAAATAGTCTTAAACCTTTACTTCTCTAATTTCTCTTGATTTGTCGAGATGGTCACCAAAATTTCAAATATAAGGATTCAAGCTTCTTAACTTTGCAAATTATTCCTCCAATCAACATTACTACCTTCATTCCATCATTTTAACTAAAAATCAGATTTACTCCTTCTACATATCCTCTTTGCCGAATAGACCATTCAAGTTTGACAAATTGTCAAAATGGTCACTAATGTGATTAATCGTTGGTTTAGCATTCTAACTTCATTTTCATGTCTCTAACATCATTAATAATATAAATAAACATCAAATTCATAAAAATTAGATATTGTCCCAATATTTTGAAGCTTGCTGAAATGGTCCCTATGTATTTAACTTGGGGTTTTGCTTCCAAAAACAAATCAAGCTTACTAGATCATTAATCCAACATCACAAACCCTATGTTAGAATTGAATCCATAAACCCTAATCTTCTCCATACAAAACAAAATATGTAGGTTTTAAATCCCAACTCAATAACATGATTCTAACTTAAAATCAACCTGGATTCATAAAATCATAAAAGCCCCAATTCGTTCATAAACCCTAATTTCTTCTTCATATCAAATCTCATCAACTAAGAAAGTATTATATGAATTATTTACATCAAAATATAGAGCTCGAAGAGTAGAACAACTTTGTAGTTCGAAAGATTACCTGAAAATTGAGATTCTGGGCTTAAATCAAGCTTGTAAAATTTTCTCTTATTTTTCTCTTCACCAACGTTTTGGAGAGTATTTTTGCTGATAATTCCTTCATATTTCATATATTTAAGACACTTATAACTTTAAAAATTAATTTTTAATTCAATAAATTCAACTTTCCAAAAATTCCCTCCAACTAGATTTATATTTCTAATTTGCCATTTTGGAACATTCCAACTAGACTTAGTTGGATTCTAATCAGCCACTATTCATCCATAAAAGAAATCTCAAAATTCTCTCCATGTCCTTTTTGGGCAAAATGCCCTTTCTTGATCAACTTACTCATAAAATTGCCATTCCGTGTCATTTCGACCGATTTAAGATTTTCCCTAGCTTTTTAACATCCAAATATCCATAAACTGATATTTTATGACTCTTCTAAGGCTCATGGAACTATATTTGAAATTTTAGCTCGATTCGATTATCCAAATATTTTTTCGAACTTTATCGCTTTATAGCCATTAATACAAACTCCGTACGAAAATTCGGGTAACACGGAAATGACATTCTTGCGGTAAAATATTCATTTACCTAAAATACTTAACTTTTGAAAAATACACTTTGATCCCTAAACTTTTCCAAAGTTTATACTTTAGCCACAAAACTTTCAAAATTTACATTTTGGTCACTAGCCAAAATTGGGATATTACAGTTTGGATCATTCCAAACAACAACAACACTTATCTAGTCATCATTTAACATCATCAACATGCTTAAACAATATAAGCCAACCTAACATATCTAACATACTCAATCACCAAATCTATAGGCATGCTTCCTAGTCCATATCCAAAATATAAACACAACCAAATTAAGTCACTTACAAAACCAAATCAACCAATACAACTTTCCTAAACAGCGAGTTCATCAAGAAATCTCCCAATACATCATTTGACACATTTCCATTATTAATACATTTTACATTCCAAACCGTACATTGAAAACAAGTCCTTGCAATTCCTTTCCATGCTTCCTTGCTGCGTCAAAACTTAATTCTCTGCATTGATGTAAAAGAGAGCGTAAGCACACTAAGATTAGTGAGGAATGCTCAAACAACAACCATCATCAATGCAAGTTAAAGCGTTTCACATTTCTCTTGAAAAACACTTTTCAAAACTCTTTAAAACATCATCGCAACATCATGCCTTATCAAAACCATGCACTTAACTTTATCAAAACAACATATTAAGCCATATGCAACATGTATCATGGATTCTTCAGCAAAGGCCCATTTGCTACCCTCACTTTAAGCTTTCCCATGCATACTACCAATGCAGGGCTTAAAGAGTAAAATATTTTTAAACCATAATGATCAACATAATCCATCTCATAATACATATACAATTATATTAGCTTCTGAGTGATCATGTAACACCCTATTACTGGCTTGGTCGAGAATTGGGTCAGAAGGCATTACCAGAATAATAGTGGCATTTGGTGCAATAAATATTCGGTAATTTAATATTGTCATGTTTTTCAATAATGTAATTATAATACAATAACTCCGTTAACTCAGTACGAAACTATGTTGAGCAAATCTGGATCAATTTTGAACTTTTACAAGTTCTAGGGAATAATTTATAATTTCAGTATTTTAGAGGTCCTTTTCTAAAATTAACCATACTATATTGAAATTTAACCTATATTAAATGATCATACGGATTTCCATGTTAAACGAAGTTCATTTACCCATTCAATTAAACTATAGAATATTCAGTGACCAATATGCAATATTTCAAACTTATTCCAATTAACTTTTAATAGATTTACTTGTTTCATTATCAGTACTCGAGAGGTCGTACCGATACGCTTGTGTCATGGATGTTAAAATAGTTAAGAGTCATTGAGCCCGTATCGATACGGTGTCTAACTGTATCAGTACGTAATGCATATTTTAAAACTATCAAAATTTAAAGAACAAGACTCGTATTGGTACGGTTGGGGAACCGTACTGGTATGGGTTGACCAGGTTAACCCATTTCGATACGCCCTAAAGACCATATCGATGCATTTAATTTTCCAAATTCTAGTGTTGACTTTTCGTATCGATACGCCCTTTGACGTATCGATACGCCCTACTGACCGATGCTGACTATGTCTAATTATGTATACCCCTATAGATACGCCATCACCCTTATCGATACGCCTTACACTAAAATTACATATTTGTTATTGTTTTTAATCGATTTGGCCTATCAAACAATGTCCAAATACAATGATATTTTACCAACAAATTACTATCAACATAATTACTAACATGTCAAATTTCATGATCATATGAGTCCATTTACTATGATTTCACCTTTTTAGTATAAGCCCTTGACCCCACGTAGCCGCAAGACTGAATTGAGCGAGTTACATTAGGGCTTATGGAAATAAACCCTGGAGAGAGATACATTCGAACCGATCCATTTTTTGTTTAATATTTTCTACATGCATTTTTAGGTCCTAGGGTGTGCATACATGCCATGGTTAAAACCTCAACTCAATCGGGAGTCATTTAGACATCTAATTGCTCGAATATGCGTTATAGGGACTAAAATGTAATTTTTGATATTTACGAGGGCTTTTACCAAATTAAGATTACTAATCCTCAATTATTCATATTACATGCCTTCATGCTAAATTACAACGTAAAACGATCACTCATACTCATTTAATAGCATAACTAAGAAATAGGGACCAAAATGCAATCATTTCAAACTTCACACAGTATCTTGACTAAATTAACTGCCAGGGTTTCGGTATGGGTGTCCACCGTATCAATATGGTGTTCAAGAACAATGTCTTACTAATACGGTCCTTAGTCGTATAGGTATGATATGCTTAATTTCCAAAATCAATATTCCAGTGGCTAAGAACCGTACTGAAACGATTACCCACATACCGAAACTTTCACTATTTGTAAGCTTGGTATACCGATATGGTTACCATGCGTATCGGTATGGCTAGGCAAATTTGTGCCATCTGAGCCTTCATCTTACCCCGCGTACCGAAACATGAGGGGTTGTACCGGTATGGTAGGACCTGTAATGACCTCTAGGTCCACGATATGACTCTTTGGCTCACTCTAACTCCCTCTACACAACATATAAATATCATATAACATCATAAACACTCATTCATCAGTCATGGCAACATTCCAAGAGACTATACCAAGCATGACCTCATCAAACATCAACCTAAGGGCATGGTTTCTACCCAAGCATGCTTAAAGTTTCCCAACCTCTCAAAGCACAAGTAGAAAGTATCATACAAGTCTAAAACCATAATCCAAACTATTACAACAGGGTGTATCTCCAAAATATAGCTCCCAAAACAACCCAATCACAATGTCTTCTTACTACTACTTAGTGCGTAATAAAAACATACTTTGCAAAGGTATCAAATCCTTGGATCCTTCTTGCTCATGTGCAGCCCGAATAGCTATTTCTCTACATTGATGAGGAAAAGAGAGAGTAAGCAATAAGCTTAGTGAGGGAAACCAATAAACTCTCATCAGTGCATATAAAACCATTTAGCTCAAAACACATGTTTATAACTCATGGTAAAACATCTCACACTTCTCATGACATCTCAAAATATGCACATTTAAAATTTCAACACGTGTATCATGGATTCAAACTCTACCTCAATTTTAGCATCACACCACAACACCTTTAATACAAGCTTAAACGCAATACGTGTATAAATCACAGTATGCAAACATAATCCATTTCTCATAATACATTATCTCATATATTGGCTTTCAAGTGACTCAAAAACAGTAACCTTCCAATTCATAAAACACATCAGATACACGGATTCACAAGTGGTTCACACAACCACTTAACATACATACCTCAACTGAGTAACGACACACTTGCCGACCTCATGGTTCAAACTGGAGTAACAGAACATTTACCCAACTCTACAGTTTGGATGTATAATCTGCCAGCAGGAGAAAATAGAACATTTACCTACCTCAACTGTTGGGGTTCTCATGGTGGAGAATACAGACACTTTAACACCGTTCGACACACATAAGGCGACTTTTTATAGTCCACTTTCAATCCTATGACCGGTCAACTATATCCGATAACATTTTAAACACAGCCACTTGCCAATATATTCAACGACCAACATTACCTCATTGTTGTACATATGCATCGAATCATTCCAACACAAATACATTAAACCATGTATTTACATTTTCTCAAATACTTGCATAAACCATATGTTATTCTCAAAAACGATCATCAATGATTGTTTGCATCATTTTCCACTTTCAAAACATGCATAATACAACGAGTAATAAATTCGTAAGCTTGTGCATGAGATTTCGTTTCATAAAAACCAAAAACCGAGATAAACTCAACCGATACTTACTTCTGAGCTTAGATAGGTGTTTCAAACCTGATGTAAACTCTCACAACTCCTTTTCAAACCTTTTTACAGTAGTAAAACGTTTATCCACTCACTAACAAACCAACGCTCTCTTGCCTATGCACGATTCAAGCCTCTGCAACTCCCACGCCTTGTTCGATATGAAAAGGATTCGGCTCCCCTGCTTTACCAAGCTAAAACAGAGGATTAAGAACACATCTCTGTATCAAAACCCTCCATCAACCAACAATCTCAACCACACCTTACAAGAATCTACTAAACACCTTCCGAAAACCAGCGAGAACACCTCCTAACCTTACTCAAGCAAAGCCCAGCCAACCTCCAACAATTCTAACACGTTAACAACATCAATTAACATTCAAAAACAACCTAATCACACCCTTATATCTATAGCAACACCACAACAACCAAACCACACTTTAAACTAACCATAAACAACCTAAAAAATAGCAATCCATATAGTTTTAGGATTCCATAAATCCATCCTCAAAATAGATCCAACTCAATTTCTATAAATTTTCCAAGAAAACTCAATTTAATTAACAATTCTATGTTTAAACCATAAATCCCCAATATAAATCAACAATAAAGGATCAAGAACTTGGGAATTTCATTAAAGAACATTTAATTAGAGGAGAGAAATGAAAATCACCTCTAATTGTTGATTTCCTCTTAATTGACCAAGATTGTTGAAATCCAAAGAGGTTTTGCTAAGGTAATTGAAGAAATCAAGTGGAAATTATAAATCAATTCTATAAGAATTGAATCTTAGAGATTTAGAAGTAGAAATCTCAGTTTTCTTGCTAAGAAAAGTTGAGAGAAAAGTTTTGGAGAAAAGTGGTTACGTGAGAAAATGTTTTTATGAAAATAAGATCTTTTAATTAAATAATCATAATTCAATTTATTAAACCATTTAAAATACATTAAAATGGCCATAATTAAGAAAGAAATCTAATGAAAAAGAATGGGTTAGTAGCTCCTTAGAGATTCTAAATTTTGATCCTTTTTCGATTTAGTCACCAAAAATAGTTTTAAAAACTTTCAATTTAGTCACTAGACTAAAATGTCATAAAGTCAGAATTAATCCCATAAAATTAAACTTTCCAACTTACTTAAAATATTATTTAAGTAATTTAAAACATTTTATTTTCCCCCAAAACCACTTTTATAAAAAAAAATTCTCGAAATTATTTGAATTGCCAAAACCGGTTCTCACGAACCTCCGATCCAACCCGGTTCACATCTAGGCCCATTTTCAGGGCTTTACAACTCTCTCCCTCTTAAGAAATTTCATTCTGAAAATTTACTTGGCGGAAAAAATGAGGAACTGCTTCAGCATATCCTTTTTGCTCTCCCAGGTTTCTTCCTCTACACCGCAGTGACGCCACAACACCTTTACCAAGTCTATGGTCTTTTCGTAGAGAACTTTACTACTTGAATCCATAATCCTTACTAGCTCCTCATCATAGGTCAAGCCCGGATTCAACTCGATCTCCTCAATGGGCATAACATGCGAAGGATCCGATCTATACCTCTGCAACATCGATACATGGATGACATCAAGCATCTTTTCTAACTCAGCCGACAACCTCAATCTATAGCAACAAGACCAACACGCTCCAACACCTCATATGCTCCGATGAACCTAGGGCTCAACTTGCCCTTCCGCCCAAACCTCATCACCTTCTTTCATGGCAAAACCTTCAGAAACACACGATCACCAACCTCATACTATATCTCCCTTCGTTTCAAATCAGTGTAGGACTTTTGCCGATCTGAAGCTGCCTTCAAACGATCGCCGATAAACTTTACTTTCTCATTGGTATCTTTCAATGTATTTGGCAAAAAAACATATTTATCTCCTACCTCCGCCCAACAAAGCGGCATACACCATCTTCTACCATACAAAGCCTCGTATGGAGCCATCTGGATTCTAGTTTGATAACTGTTAGTATAAGAAAACTCCACTAACGGCAACTGCTTCTCGCACAATCCTTGAAAATCTATAACGCAACACTGCGACATGTCCTCAAGCACTTGGATAACACGTTTCAACTAACCAACCATCGAACTGCGGATGATATGAGGTACTGAAGTTCAACCGTGTACCCAAGGCCCTATGCAAACACCTATAGAACCTCACGGTGAAACGCAGATCTCTATCCGACACAATGGACTTTGGCACCAGTTGCAACCTCACGATCTCAGCGATATACAACCTGCCAACTTATCCAAACTGTACGCCGTATGCACAGCTAGGAGATGTGCACACTTTGTAAACCTATCCACGATCACCCAAATAGAATTCTTCTTTGACGGTGTCAAAGGCAACCCAAACACAAAATCCACGGTGATGCTCTCCCACTTCTACTCAAGAACCCTCAACGGTTGCAAAATTCTCGACGAAAATTGATATTCGACCTTAACACGTTGGTAAACCATACAACGAGCCACAAACTCCGCAACATCCTTTTTCAAACCAATCCAATAATATTCCTTCTCAAGTCCTAATACATCTTCGTACTCCCCGGATGCATCAGAAAAATACTTGAATGCACCTCAGTCAAGATAGTGTACCTCAACTCTTCATCATTCGGTACCACTACTCGATCTTTGAAACATAAAACCCTGTCCTCACTAAAGCAAAAATCTGTTTGATTCCCATCCAAGATATCCTTAACATGCAGTACTAACTCATCATCAAAACGTTGCTTCTCCTTGATCAACTGCAGCATCGAAGGCTTCACTTACAGCTTTGCTAGCAACCCACCATCTCTGGATACACTTAGTCGTGCAAACATCGCTCTCAACTCCACCGCGACCTTCCTACTCAAAGCATCCACTACCACATTTTCCTTCCCGGGGTGATACTAAATGGTCAGATCATAATCCTTCAATAGCTCCAACCACCTTCGCTGCTTAAGATTTAACTATTTTTGAGACATCATGTACTTCAAACTTTGTGATCAGTGTATACAACACACTTCTCACCGTAGAGATAGTGTCGCAAAATTTTCAAGGCAAACACCACCGCTGCCAACTCAAGATCGTGCATAGGGTAATTACGCTCATTCACCTTTAATTGCCTAGATGCATAAGTGACCACCCTTCCCTTTTGCATTAAAACACATCCCAAACCCATATAGGACGCATCACTATACACAACAAACTCCTTTCTTGACTCCGGCTAAATCAAGACTAGAACGTGTGTCGAAGCCTCCTTCAACTTGTCAAAAGCCCACTGCCTAACTTCTGTCCACTCGAAACTCACATCTTTCTGTAACAAATTTGTCAAAATGGCTATGATATTCGAAAACCCATCCACAAACCGCTGATAATATCCTGCCAACCACAAAAAAACTAAAAACCTCTAAGACAAATTTCGGTGGCCTCCAATGATATTTCTTCGACCGATACAACATGCCATGGTTGAAACCTTAGCTCAATCGGGCGTTATTTAGACATCTAATTGCTCGAATTTGTATTTTAGGGACTAAAACATAATTTTTGATATTTACGAAGTCTTTTACCAAATTGAGATTACCAATCCTTAATTAGTCATATTACATGCCTTCAAGCTAAATTACATCCCAAAACGATCATTCATACACATTTACTAGCATAACTAAGAAACAAGGACTGAAATGCAATCATTTCAAACTTCACACAACATCTTAACCAAATTAACTTCTAGGGTTTCAGTACGGGGGTCCACCGTATCGATACGGTGTTGAAGAACAATGTTGTATCGATACGGTCCTCAATCGTATCAATACGATATGCTTAATTTCCAAAATCTAGATTCTAGTGGCTAGGAATTGTACCGGAACGATTATCCGTGTACCAGAACCTCCACTATTTGTAAGCTTGGCGTACAGATATAGTTACCATGCGTATCGATACGGCTAGGCAAATTTGTGCCATTTAAGCCATGATCTATCCCCGCGTACCAAAATAGGAGAGGTTGTACCGGTACAGTGGGACCTATAATGACCTCTAGGTCTAACATATGACTCTTTGGCTTACTGTAACTCCCTCTACACAACATATAACATCATAAGCACTCATTCATCAGTCATGGCAACATTCCAAGAGACCATACTAAGCATGACCTCATCAAACATCAACTTAAGGGCATGATTTCTACCCAAGCATGCTTAGAGTTTCTTAACCCCTCAAAACACAAGAATAAAGTATCCTACAAGTCTAAAACCATAATCCAAACTATTACAACATGGAGTATCTCCAAAATATAGCTCCCAAAACAACCCAGTCACAATGCCTTCTTATTACTACATAGTTCGTAATAAAACCATACTTTGTAAAGGTATGAAATCCTTGGATCCTTCTTGCTCACGTGCAACCCGAATAGCTATTTCTGTACATTGATGATAAAAAGAGAGCGTAAGCAATAAGCTTAGCAAGGGAAACTGTAAAGCAAAACTCTCATCAATGCATATAAACCATTTAGCTCAAAACACATGTTTAAAACTCATGGTAAAACATCTCATGCTTCTCATGACATCTCAAAATATGCACATTTAAATCATTTCAACACATGTATCATGGATTCAAATTCTACCTCAATTTATGCTTCACACGACAACACCTTTAATACAAGTTTAAAGAGCAATACATGTATAAATCACATTATACAAACATAATCCATTTCTCATGATTGGCTTTCAAATGACTCAAAAATAGTAACCTTCCAATTCATAAAACACACCGGATACACGAATTCACAAGTGGTTCACACAACCACTTCACATACATACCTCAGTCGGTGTAACGACACACTTGCCCACCTCAACGGTTCAAGTCGGAGTAACGAAACATTTTCCCACCTTTACGGTTTAGATGTATAATCCACCAGCAGGAGAAAACATAACATTTACCCACCTCAACTGCTGGGGTTCTCATAGTGGAGAATGTGGACACTTTAACACCCTTCGACACATATAAGGAGACTTTTTATAGTGCACTTTCAATTTTATGACCGGTCAACTATATCTAATAACATTTTAAACACAACCACTTGCCAATATATTCAAGAACAAGCATTACCTCACTGTTTTACATATGTATCGAATCATTCCAACACAAATACATTAAACCATGTATTTACATTTTCTCTAATACTTGCATAAACCTAATGCTATTCTCAAAAACCGTTATCAATGATTGTTTGTGTAATATCCTAATTTTTGATTAGTGACTAAAATGTAATTTTGAAAGTTTAGGGGGTTAAAGTATAAACTTTGGAAAAGTTTTGGGACTAAAGTGAAAATTTCCCCAACAAGTAATTTTATTCAGTATAAGAGTGAATCAGATCGAAACAGGAACCTTGATATCGGTTTTAAGAATTAAGATGCAGAAAAAAGTACCGAATTTGGATCGAATGAAATTGTTAAACATGCCCAGGCCAGGGAAATACAAAGATGGGTGACCTCCGAGAAGGCCCCATAAAGTGTTTCAAATCGATATTTTGGACTCAGTAAAAGTAAAGAATATTCGAATGGATTATCGATAAAGTATTTATAACAGAAATTTTATTATATGGAGATTTTCGATAATTATTGGAATAGTAGACTGAGTTAGGAAAATTCAGTCTAAGTTATGGGAAAGGAAGTTTTTATGAGATAATAGAGTTTATTTCCCGAATATGGAAATATGGAGTTTTTGGAATAAATCTGATAGTTCGAAAAAGGTAAAATCGCAGTAGAAGTATTTTACGAATATCGGGAGATCGAATATAATCAAAATTTCAGAGGCTGTTCCATAAGCCATGGAAAAGTCATAAAATATTATTTTGTGAATATTTTATTTTAGTTGGTTGGATTCCAACTAGACATGGTTGAATATTTACAAGAATGGCAAACTAGTAAATAAAGACTAGTTAGAGGGCAAATTGGTCATTTGACAAGGATGGCAATTCTAAAATATTTTGAAATATTAAGGGCAATTTTGGAAGGTGAATTACACTTGGATCAAATCATGGCCATTGATTTTTGATAAGATTAAGTCTTGGCCATTGGATTAAAAGGGCAAATTAGTAATTTTGCTAATTAAATGAATTTTAAATTCATTTAATTTAAACATGTGGATTTAAATAAGTAAAATATGAACCAAATTTTTCATCTTTCTTGAAATATTTTGAACTAATGGGAGAAAAAAGGTGAAAATTTTGCAGGCTCGATTCAAGCCCCGAAACTCGATTTTCAAGTAATATTTCGAACTACAAAGTTGTTTTACTCTTCAAGATCTATCTTTTGATGTCAATAATTCATGGAATACATGCTTGATTGATGAGAATTTTGAGGATAAAGAAATTAGGGTTTATGAATCAAATTGGGGCTTTTGAGATTTTATGATTCTATGTTGAAATTTAAGTTGAAATTATGTTGTTATGATGATAAAACCATGTTTTTGAGTTGGGATTTAAACCCTACATATTTTATTTTGTATGAAGATGATTAGGGTTTATGGATTCAAGTTTGATTTAGGGTTTGTGATGTTGGATAAATGATCTAGTAAGCTTGAATTTATTATTTGGAAGCAAAACCCTAAATTAAAGGTATAAGGACCATTTCGGAAATTCTAAAAGTTAGAGGACTAATTTGATTTTTTTTTTATGATTTGAAGTGTATTAATGTTGTAGATGTGAAATTGAAGTTAGAATGCAAAACTGATGTTAAATCGAGTTAGTGACCATTTTGACAAATTGTCAAAGTTAAGTGACCAATTGGAAATGAGGTTTTAGGGAAGGACTAAATCAGATTTTAGTTGAAATAATAGAATTCAAGTAGTAATGTTGATTTGAGGACGAATTTGCAAAGTTAAGAAGTTTGAATCCTTATATTTGCATTTTTAGTGACTATTTCGGAATGAATGAAAAAATAGAGGGGATTGTTTTTGAAGAATTATTTGATGAAGACGGTGATACATTAGTGGTTTGAATCAAGTAAGGGGAAAAAATTGACAAATAGCAAAGTAAGGAGAAATTAGTATAAAGTTTGAAGTTATTTATGGAAGTTGTGTAGGAAAACTGGTTTTGGCAGTAAGTTTGAAACTTCACCATAAATTCTACAAAAATGGTTAGAAGGTGAATTTTATACCGATGTAAATATTTGTTCGTCTATTTTCGTTTCCAACAAATGGAAAATGATTTCGAGTTCCGAGTAAAAAGATATGAATTTTTAAGTGGTGAAAGGTCAGAAAATAGTATGGCAGTCTGTTCCGAAAGCAACACTGGAAATTGACTTTGAAAATTCACCGTAAATCGTACAAGTTGATTTTGGGGTATTAATTTATATGGTTGAAAAGCTTATTGAATCTAGTTTATTTAAGAACAAACGGAATCGAATTCTGAGTTGTATATTATTTTATAGAAATATTTCTTTGATGGTAGTGCAAGTTGATAGAAAATGGAAATTGAGACAATTTGTGTCTAATGTTGGTTAGCAAGCTTGGAGGAATTATTTGAAGATCAAAATGGACATTAGGGCCAAAAATGAGTTTGTGAACAGTATAAGGAAGGAAATAAATTTATGGAAAATTTTTATGTTGAATGATTAAATAGCTTAATTGAAATATTGTTAGAAGTGAATCTAACAAATGTTTATTTATATTCCTGTGATAAATGAAGTTGGATCTGAATCAAAAGAAGGTTCGAGGTACTATAAAGGAAAGGATCAAGAGAGCTTAGTGAGGCATAACAATAAATGGCTAAGGTGAGTGCATTTTTAAATGTTTGCATTACATTGAAAATGGCATTGCATTTCTCTATAATACATGATATGATACATTGCTCGACATTGCAAGCTTGATGCAATATAAGGTATGAATTATTATTTCATAAATGATGATCTATGTTTACCACGAATATTTATGATGAAGCATGAAATATGAAATGCCCAAGTATTATGTATGAGATTCCACGGTATTGTGGGGGGCATGCCATAGAGTCTTTAGCAGCTGCACCATTATGTTCATGTTATCAAACATATATTATGACAAAATGATTGTGTCATATGTACCCTGGGGATCTACGTCCATTGTGCCCGAGTGCACTGTCGAGGTGCTTTATGTTTATGGAGAGCAAAGAGCGTCCCCGAGTACGTACTCATCTTTACATTTACGTTAGACACTACGGTGTCATTTCAAGATGACTCGTGTACCTCGATCTCATATAGCGTACTTTGGGCAATGATAAAAGAATCATGTCATGTAAAGGAATCATGTCATTTAAAAGAATCATGTAACGTATATGAATCATGTCATGAATATGAACCATGCCATGTATATTGTAACCCCCTAGACCCGGCTATGCGTTACACCTGATTCTAGAAGGTCACATTATGGTCACAAGAGCGACCCATAGTAAAAACAGAAGATAACTCTTAGAAATACATTTGAAAGTGCAAAACAATATTTTTTGTTAAAACCATATAAAAATTTGTTTACACAAAACTAAAATCTAGAAAACATAATACAAACTCAATCATAAAAATAACAACATGATATACATGCCCACTAATACACAGGTACCCTACTCCACGTGCAACGCCAAGGGAACTTCCAAACTAAGACCAGTCATCGATCCATGATTGGATTCCTTTATCCTGAAATGGTAAAAACAACGCGAGCTTGGAAAAAAGATCAGTAATACAAAACTACCAAAAGATGTTGTATGTAACAAGTAGGTGATAGGTTAATCAGAACTGGTGTAAGGAAATAGCATCAAAACGTTACTGCATAAATTGTAGTTCATAAAACTGTTACACTTAAAGGTAACAATGTTGTTCTATTTTCAATCACACGGTTGTTAGGCAATAAGCATATAGCCTAGAGATTCAGAAGAAAGAGATTATGGAGGTTAATTTAGAGAAAGAGTTTGGTGTATCGCATTAAGCACATTTCAGAATATACTGAGAGTTCCTAACAATGATAAATTAATTCAATAGGGTAGAATTATAGAAGGGAACGAAAAGTTTTTATTTTAATTACCTGACTACCCTCCAACCACACAATTCCATAATAGTATCCAGAAAGACTTACCCTATGCCCATTGGGCGTATGAGCTTACAGAAAGACTTACCCCAGGCCCATTGAGCCTAGGAGCTTACCTAAGGGAATGCCTTAGGTTCAGAAGGACTTACCAGCGCTGAGCCTTCATATCTTCAATAATATCCCAGAAATACCCTAAATCATATAGTTTAGTAGACAGACGGAATAAGAAAAATAGTAATCATGCATATATATTTAGAGTATCAGAAATCAGAGAGCATATTTTTCATATCAGAGATAGTGGCATATTATATATTTTTTTATTTTTAGATGGACAAGATTCATGGTTCGAATTAGAGATAGAGTCTTAGTTTCAAAACAGAGATAATATACATGTACAAAGAACACACCAGATGGTTCAATTTATCACTTAGAGAATCTTAATAATTACAGATGGAAAATACTAAACTTTAGTCCATCTTATATTGATTTCAAAATTAAGGAACTTAATCGAAGAGTATAATAATCATGTTCATTCAGATGCTCAGGATTTTGTACCTCATGGTCATTCAAAAGTTTTGGTATTTCATGATTATGCGAGATTTTGAGTATAACAGATTTATTTAGGAAATGTACCTGAAGAGTACAAGACAATTTGTTCAAGGACATTTTGACTCCCAAGGGTAATTTGGTAATTCAACCCAAGAAGGGTAAAACTGAACTCGCAATGCATATGATTTTCTTTTACAATTATTCGCTATATGCATAACCCATATTAATATGGTTCCTGAGTTCTGATAATTATGATTCATGAGCGTTCTTTCTTTAATACTAACAGCATCATAAGCTGAACCAATCACCATCACATTCACTACTAACCTTCCACCACATAGTCGACATGTCTTATTATTCGATAAACCAACTTTACGATAGTAATAGAGGTGGCCAACATTTCTAGATTCGGTTCCTCATCCTTTAGGAACGGTATAGTTATCGTATTTTATCTAAATTAAGACTTATCCTGGTATACACTTATGACACGATATGAGGAAAATTTAATTATTGCAGGGGGCATGGATGTCTTAGTCATTGAAAACTTTGGAGCACAAATATATTTTGGTCATTACAGACATTCTGGCTTATCTTCGATCCTTTCGAATATTTTTATTCATTTTTGAAACTCAAGGGCATATTTGCCATTTTAGAAAGTTTAGCAAATTCGGTGCTTAAACAAATATTTCAGTCATTCAAGCACTTTTAGTATTTCTCAGCAATTCATTCATTTCAATTCTCAAGAGTATATCCATCATTTATGCTAATTTGGCAATTAGTGTACAAGGATATTTCAGTCTCTTTGATCATTGCGATCATTCGATCTATTCAACCTTATTAGTATTTTCACCCAATTTAGTCAATTCAATCTTTTAGTCCACTTTGATTAATCCAGAAATACGAATAGTTTTTTTGTAAACTCATCTTCAAAGATTTATTTCGAATTCAAGAAAAACCCAGAACCTTTCAATTTCGAAGGTTAAAGCTTGTTACCATAATTTACCAAGCAAATCGGGGTTTTCAGGTGAATCAATTGTTTTACCAAAATTAGTGTAGATTTCTAGATCACTTTCATTGCCAAGGGTATTTTAGTCCTTATACCTCAAGGGCATTTTTCATTTTTCAACCAAGCATCCCGAGCATTAGATCTTTTATCAATAATTAATCTGAATTGGAAATTTTGAATTAAACTTTTTATCGATTATTAACTGAACATGGATTACTTACCAATCATCAATTCCTTATTCAAGTCATTCGGGTCTTATCCAAATTATTATCTTTTTATTGTAATCAGTATGACTTTAAAGTATTCAAGTATCAATCAAATTCATCATGCATTAACCAATACCAACTAGTTCCGTAAAACATACAAGAGGTAGTAAAGTATTACCTTGAACCCTTGTTGTATTAGTCGACCCTTGAAATAACATACGAACACTCTCGAACCCAAATTTGGCATCCTCTACCTCTCGAATATGAAGATATGCGAGTACCTTCAAATAAACATAATTCAATATCAATCCTTAGCTTTAACTCAACTCTTAAACTAAAAAACTAAACACATGTGTTTTTCGGGTTCAAGGTCAGATTCAGAGGCTTTCGGGTTAGAATTTTACGAAAATGGCTTCATAAACGAACTCAGAACGTCGAAAAACATAAAATAAGAGTTTTTAGAAAAAGTTAACTTTTTGGTCAAAGTTAATACTAACGTGAGCAGTCAACGCTGATGTCATGCTGATGTCAGCTGTCAAAGGTTTGACTTGAGCGAGTTTATTCACTGGGTTAACTCGGTCGGGTTGGCTCACTAGGTTAACTTGGACGAGTTGACTCACTGGGTTGACTCGGTCAACTTTTCAGGTTAGATCAGGTCAGGTCAACAGGTACAGAATGGTTCAGATCTGACTCAAAAGCCGGTTCACGACAGAACCGGTTCGACCGGCATGGCCAACCCAAATTATAGACCAAACCTGGTCTGGTCGGACCAGATCAATGGCCACCATTTAGGGCGGCCGGATATCGCCCCTGACGGCAAGTGACAGCAACGCGCGGCTTGAAACGGTAAAAAAAAACTCCCAAAACAACGACGATAGCCCGAACAAACCATTCAACACTAAAATATCAACAAAATATTGCTTATTTAACCCGAATACATTAGAAACCTTACCCGACATACCCCTAAACAAAAAAATAAAGGCCCCAAAAAAATGTTACTCCGATGAGCCCCCTACCGGTGTCGGATTGGTGACCGGCCTTAGGGGTTTAGCTTGCCTCACCGAAAGGAGCATAATGGTGACCTTAGATCGATGAACAGACCACCGATGGAGGAGAAATCAAGGGAGAGGTAAAGGGGAGGTAAGGCGAGTGGCTAGTGGGTTCTTGGTCGGGATGACGCGACGCTTCCAGGGATGCCGGCGGTGCACACCATTGACCATCGGTGACAGAGATCAGAACGGTTGGAGCTGAAGAGACGAAGGGTTGGGGGGAAAGAAGAATCTGGAACCTTATTATTTTGTTGTCCAGACTTGAATGGGTAAAATGGGACATGGGTTGGTTCAGACTTTTAATTAACGTTGGTATAATCGAAACTTAATGGTCAGATAAAATCCAATGCAGGCTAAAACCAATAATGGCTTTAGTTCAGTTGGTTAACCCTTCAACCTACCATGCCAAGGCGTGCAGGTTCGAATCCCCTTGGCTTCATTTTCATTTTTTTAAGGTGTTACATTTCCTCCCCCCTTAAAAGAAATTTCGTCCTCAAAATTTATCAGTTAAAGAAATGCAGAAACTGCTCTTTCATCCATTATTCTAAAACTTGTCTATCAGAGTATGCTTGTTTCTCTTGGTTTTCCCAGAAGGCCGCAGATTAATCTAACAGTATCATCACTATTATGAACCAATTCAGGACTGAAAGTCTTCCCACCTAACATCTCATGCCAACTTATCCAAATACATCATCTGTTACCATGTGAGACTCTATAAACCGTCATGTATACACTTACCTGATATCTGCTACACAAACAATCTCAGTCAGTGACAGGGGCTTTCCCAACCATCACAGAAGTTAGTCATACTCCCCGAAGTGCTTTTTTCAAAACTAATTTACTTTATCATCTATTTTAGGCAGAAAATTACGCTAAAGTTCGAATGAATACTCAAAACCTCATACAAGGCCTTTCATAAAAGAGGGTTGACCATAGATTTTTGTCATATTTTTTTTTGAGTCATCTCAACCAATAACAGAACAAACAAACGTCGATGCTATACCATAACTTATGGTGTAACATCCAGGCATTTTTTATTTCAAGATATTATAGAATCACTTAAGAATCCAAGCTTTCGCTATAAGTGTATGACTTGTTTAGAGCCGATGCTATACCATAACTTATCTAGCAATGTGATCAAATCAATTTCATTCCTTGTTACATTCAATCATACTAATTTAGCACCTAAATTTCCAGCAATCATAGCAATTTCCAGCAACATACATATTTCTTCCATACCAATTTGATCACAACATTCAAAATTTCAAGGAATCTTAGAACTTTCATCACAATAACATACATATCTTCCATCCTAATCAAATTAGGCAGCAACAACATCAAAATATAAGATTCAAACATGGAATTCAAGTAAGAAATCAAGCATTATACCTTTCTCCTAATGTTAACCGATTGGATGATTGCAATATCACTTTAATTCTAAACTTATCCTTTCATTTTCCATGGAAGAACAAAGTTTTCTCTCCCTCTCACTCTAGCTCTCAGCTATGGTAACAAGAATGAATAAGAAGATTCAATTTTTTTTTGTTTTCTCTTTCATTTAACAATATGGCCAGCCAACACCCTTCTCCATGCCATGTGTGTATTAAACTTGACACATGTATTCCATTATAGAATAATGGTCTAATTACCATGCAATTTCTTTGTTTAATTCTTGTTTCAACTTGATTCTTTTAATTTGGCACTCTAACTTGTTGGCTATAACATTTTTGTCCTTTAGACATTAGTAATCTTTTCTTCCTTTTATTTCAATTTGATCCTAGACTTAATTAGCCTAATAAGGGTAATTCTATAGCTATTTAACTAGTACCAATTTGTAGTATACTCCTAAGCCCATTTTTGGGATATTACAATTTGAATAACATCAAATTAATGTCAAAGTTCTAGGCTGCACTTTGGGATATTACAATTTGAATAACATCAAATTAATGTCAAATTAATGTCAAATTCATAACTTTTTGGTCAAAGTTAACGCTGACGTCATGCTGATGTCATCGGCCAACGGTCAATGCTAACGTTAGTAGTCAATGCTGACATCAGTGGTCAAAGGTTTGACTCGAGCGAGTTGACTCACTGGGTTAACTCGATTGGGTTGACTCATTGGGTTGACTCGATCAACTTTTCAGGTCAGGCGGGTCCGGTCAACGGGTACAAAATGGGTCAGGTTTGACTCAAAAGTTAGTTCAAGATAGAATTGGTTTGACTAGTTCGGCCAACCCAAATTATAGACGAAACCGGGTCCGGTCGAGCCAGATCAATGGCCACCATTTAGGGCGGCCGGATATCGCCCCTGACGGCGCGTGACCACCACGTGTAGCCTGAAATGGCCAAAAAATGCCCAAAACAATGACGACATCCTCAACAAACCATTCAACACTAAAATATCAACCAAATATTGCTTATTTAAAACGAATACATTAGAAACCTTACCCGACTTACCCCCAAACGAAAAAATAAAGGCCCCAAAAAAATGTTACTCTGATGAGCCCCCTACTGTTGTCGGACTGGTGATCAGCCTTGGGGGTTTTGCTCGCCTCGCCGAAAGGAGCATGATGGTGACTGTTGTGCGTAATAAGTGCTACGCAAATGTGCAAGTATACACGTCGCAAGTTATAGTATAAAAGATATCGTCTCCACAGGGATTGGTGCCACTTCAAGAATCTAGTCTCTTGCATTGTAAAAAGTAAAAACACAAGTAAAGGATTATAGAAGTTTTACTAATAACTAATCTAGAAAGCAATAAAGTAAAAGAAAAGATGAATTCAAATGAGAGAGAGATAGGCCAGGTTATCGTGAGTTGAGGTGTGATATCCGATTGGATTGTCTTGGTAATAGAGTGCAGCAACTCAGTTGCCGTGGCAACTTGCACAACAGGGTTGCCTTGGCAACTAATCGATGGTTGCCTGGGCAACTAGTTGGGCGTCTGGGCAGCAATCTTCAAGGTTCGGCAGAGCGTTCTTCAATGGTTTCTTCTTATCCCTAAGTCGAAACTCTAGCTACTTGTGCATGCCTTGATAATACATCCCTGCGTGAATCAAGGGTGAACAACAACCAATCTTGCGCTCCTCTTAGCCGTTGAAATCCTTAACTTATTCCTAAGCCGGATTAATCTTCACCATCAATAGATTGAATAGAGATCATATTCATTCGTTTCTTGAATCTAACTCTCCCGATATTAGATAAATAGATGAAATCACGAGATCCTCTCCCAATTCACTCGTAAACAAGAATAAGAACCAAGAATGAATAAACCTTGAAATAGAAAAGTGCAAACTCTTATTACCTAAACAAAAACCAATAGTTTCTCACAACCACAAAACACAATAACCATAGCCAAGTAGATTTAGTTCATGGCTAGGTTCCAAAGAAACACAAGATAAACAATCCCTAGCATGAACCCAATCGAACAAGAAAGAAAAGGATGAAGGAGGAGGCTTGTCGAGATCCTCCTTGCCCTAGATGCTTGTCAAAAATTCTCTCCTCTTGCCCTCCTTGGACTTGTCGAAATTCCCTAATGCTCTCTCTATGCATCTTGTCGAAATCTCCTTGCTATTTATAGGGCTAGGCCAAAGTCCTTCTTTGAGGAGGAGTTTAAGTTGGAATTAAATTATCTTTAAAGAATATAATTCTTTATTATAATTGTATTCCTACTAGAACTTCTCCTATCTTCTTGGAATTTAATTCTTCTTTAATCTCTGCATGCCAATCAAATTCCTTTGGGTTTGGTCTTTGCTCCACATCATCTTGGGCTTGTTTAGTCATCAATTTCGCCTACCATATCACCTTTACTCTTGTCAACAATTGCCATGGCAACTGGCACGGCGTCTCCTTCATGTATTGCCATGGCAACTAGCTCGGCATCTCCTTCATGCATTGCCCTGGCAACTAGCTCGGCATTGCTTTGGCAAGTGATCCTGCACATACAAACACAAAGTACACCAAAGCAGCATCTTTTCCACAAAAACTACCAAGTTATGTAATCAAGCTCAACGATGGAAGGAAACATGGATTAATGCATGAATAGCTAACTATGCAACTAATATGAGCCTAAGTCTAACAATAATATGAGTAAAAAGGGTAAGAAAAATAGTACTTTTGAACACTTATCACACCCCCAAACTCGAACTATTACTTGTCCTCAAGCAATACAAACTCATAATTACCTGCCAAGACTTCAATTTTCACAAACTTAGCTTTGAACTTGATTTCAATTCTCTGAACCAGGGCACAAAGTATGATTGGCTTTTTATTTTTCAGAAAACTTAGGAGTTACTTGGAATCAAACTATAATGCTTGTGAGTGTGTGCGGAGTTGTGTGCAAGTTGATTTTTCGGATTCTATACAAACAAGAGGTTTTCAAATTACTTCATTGGGTTCTTTTTATCATGTTTTAACTAGAGCCAGTTTTGGGCACCTCTAGTGTTTTGTTTTTAGTTTTATTAAGTTAATTTATTTGACTAGAGCCGGTTTCGGGCACCTCTAGTAAAAAAAAATTTAACACATCCTAGAGCCAATTTCGGGCACCTCTAGTGATCAAAAAATTTTTTTAGCACATGCTAGAGCCAATTTCGGGCACCTCTAACATTCATCCAATTTTTATTCTAATCCCCCAATTTGTTAATTATCAACCTAAGTTTACTAGAATTCCTTAAATCAATCAAACCACAACAGTGTTTCATCAAATTTAGCATCATAGTAAAATTCTAAGTTTTTCCATGGTTATCCTAGATTAAAAATTCTATCAATTAAGTGCATTGGCAAAGTCATCATCGAATATTCATCAAATCTAAGCAATTCTTGTTCCAATTAAAGGCATGGCAAACAATTTATGTAAATG